>JASDQU011104539.1:0-11044 GCA_032191745.1 Picea mariana
CTTCTTCTAGTTGCATATCTTCTTCTCTAATCAGTTTCATAGGAGTACTAGAACATTCAAGACGATTTTCGTCGCTTAAGTGTTCTTCAATGACTGATTTTAAATGTTGATTAGAGCATGAGTTACAAGAATGAGGATATTCACCTTGAGCCAGAAATGAATCTTCTTCCATACTAGTCATAGACTGAAAATACAATGATTCAAAGGAAAAACCAATTTGGTTGTTAATAAGAACCTGGTCAATAGATTCTACCTCCCTAGCTTGTTCAACATTGTCAGAAGGATTCTTCTCTTCTTGCGAAGAGAATTGTTCTTGCAGTTGAGTGATAGGATTTGCAATTGGTTCTTCATTATTGCTTGAATATGATTGGATGGAAGGGATGCAAGCATCATAGAAGAGATTTAATGCAAATGACATGTCATCGAGATTAAATTTACAGAGGATATGATAGACTCTTGTCAAAAAGTCTTCCAAAGATGAATCACCGTTGATTAGCGAAGTATGAAATTCTTCACATAATCGATCGAAATCATAAATTTCAAAAGCATCTAGAAATTCATCTACAAATTGAAACCAATAAAAAATGTGACATGTTGGAAAGGATTCAAACCAATGGTTAATCCGACCTCTAAAAGTAAAATCGGAAAGTCTGCATAAAACTCTTAAATATGAGATGTCATGTTTGATGCATTTGCACCAAAACTTGTTAAGGTGGTCTTTAGCAGATATATTGCCTCCACCATCAAAGGTGAGTTTGGACAAGCGAGAGACTGTCTCATTGGGAACATTGGGTAATGAGAAGTTGAAAGCATGTTCTAACACAGTGATTTGGGGAGCCATGGGGAAATTGAATACATTTAAAAATAAAGGATCCTACAAGGCCAACTTGTCAGTCGGCCCTCCTTCTAGCGCCACTTGTTGACGAGCAAAATTGACCGCTCGTCAACTGTAGGAGTGAATCCGGTCCGGGGTTGTCTAAATAACCCAAGCCATTTGGATTAATCCACTCCGACGGGTTTAGCAGCTCTGTTAGCCGATCTAAGTCCTACGAAAGTGAAAAGACAAAAGGTAAAGAAACTAACTAAATGAAAAACAGTTGCTGAAAATTATATACAGTCTAAAATATATTCACATTTTAATAACTAATAGAATAATAGTTCTACTTGTTAGTAAAGGTACAATGCATCGATATATTTATATCTCTAATATATGTACAGTATTCACAAAATGCAAATTTTTATCGAAATCTGCGAAAATCATATATGAATTGACAGTGAAGCTATCATTCAATGTTTTTGATTTTTTTTTTTTACTTTTATAAACAATAAATGAAATGCCATCTATCTAGTTGAGAAATAGAAATAACAATCAATACAGTGTATCTAAACTACAGGAAATTCTTATATTAATTAAACTAATAAAATGCAACTAGCAAACTAACCTGTAATCACATCTCCTATGTGTTCTGTGCATAGCATCTACGTTTGCTATTTGATGAGGCCAACCTGCACCAGATCTTACCAATGCGTCTCGTAAATGCGAAGCAATAACGCTTTGAATGTTAATGACAGAACAAGTAACATGTGTAGAAACAACAATTTATAATTTGACAAATGATTATATTAAGATAAATCTGACTATGAAAATATGCATATAACTGCTCATTGAATAAAGAAGATCAACCTTCTAATCATCAAATGTGAACAGATTAATTGTTGTATATAAAATGAGAGACATAAAACATAGACACTATATAAATCCCATCACATCAACCTGTAACAAATCATGATATCTAAAGTAGTCAAAATTTAATTACAGATCGAAATGAGCAAAACTTGAACAAAAATATGATATATCGAAGCTAAAGTTGTGCAAATATCCACTTTCATTCAAGTCTGTCAATCACAAATCCATAGTTTCTGCTCCCAGGCAGCGATGGTCTTTAGTTTACAAAACAATACATTTATATAAGCTACAGGATCAAAACGTTTCATGTGGAAATCGTCAAATCTGTTGCAAAAAATTGTGGGGGATGCAACCTCCTAAATTCTAACAGCCTATTCTAAAACCACACATAAAGAAATAGCATGCCGAGAGATGCCACCAGTGATTCAAATCTTATTTAGAAATCGTATGTACCTGTAAACACATAAGAAAAAACGATTTCAGATTGCATTTTGGTTGTAAAAATCAATAAATTCGAATTTTAGTAACTAGCTACAGAATCTCATGATTCTGTTAGCTAGTTATAATTATAACTAGAATCGTATTTAATCAAAACAGATTGGATGTAATATGTGGAAACAAATCATGCGTCCTAATTTAAAAAGGAATAAAATCATCCTAAATTTATTTTTAAACATCATACCTCAGATTAAGGGATTCATCCTAATCAAGCAATTTTCGAATTCACAATGGCAGTTGCTGCTTCCATGTTTAAAAACAACAGACCCTGTGGATGTATAACTTTCTGACAGACTGCTTGAAAATCCTTTGGATTAATCAAGGGTTCACAGAAGGCTGAGGCACAAGGCTGGACGAGTTAGAGGGGTTCTGAGGCACATGCCTGGAGAGGTAAGAAATGTTTCAACAATTGCAAACAGACCAAAACGCACCTTTCAGCCATAGAGAAAATCTGAGATTTGACCTCTAAAGGACGAGCTATATCTCTGTAATGACCCAATTTCTGAGGAAACTGCCTGGGAAGAAGGTAAAAGGGCTCATTTCGGTTCTGGGTTTTCAAGGGTTTGATCTAATTCAAAACCGTTTGCTCAGGATCGCTCACGCAAAAACATGTCTCTGGGAGGCAATTACGGGGTTAGCCTAAGAAGTCTTCTCGGGAATTATCAAACAATAACAAAGTCTGGACACCGTTGGGTTCAATTCTCACTACAGGAGCCATAGCTAACAAAAAGAAATCAACAGGGGATTCGGCGATAGGGTTTGACAGAACAGAAACAGAGCCATTTGCCACGAGCATCTCCAACACAATGCAAAGGCAGCTCGAAATGCTAGGAAGGAGTGTTAATGCTATGCGTGCGAGGACAATGGTGTAGATCGAGGCCATACAACAACATCATACCATGATGTACTTGGAATGACACCTCGGTGTAATGGTACACACAAAAAAATCATAACAGTTGGAAACCATCATATGCATATCCACGATTTGATAAAAAATCACTATGTCAAGTAAACAATTAAATCAAAGATTTTATAAATCAAAACCATATTAACAATAGTCAAATGCTAAATGGGTGGTGGTTTAATACATATGTAACCAAGGTGTGTTCGAGACCAAGGGGTGATAACCACAGAAACAACCATGTTCATGATAAAATAAGACAAACAAATGATAAACCATATGAACATTAATCCTTAGATGAAATCAATCATGAATTCCAGCTGTGAGTTTTCATGCTTGTGGTCGTGAAAATGAAATCGAAAAGAAGGTACGCAAAAAGCGAAGGATAATGATATCGTTTAAAAAGTTGCGACGAGTAATGAGGGTTTGAAAACCTTGTGTGGGCAGCTTGTAAACAAAAGATAGAGATTAATATGGCTGCCAACAGGGAGTAACCAGGGAGAAACTGAGTTCTTGCTCAGTTTCAGTTGGTCTTCAAGCATGAAGATGAAGATGATAAATTTTCCAGGTCCAAGAAGGATCATAATCCAACAGATACAACAACGATGGAGTTGTTGATATCAGTATCCAAGTGGGAGATTGTTGGTTGTGGAGCCTGATTATCTTCCTGATTCAGAGGTCTTTGTTTTCAGCCATGTTTATACCCCATGAAGACTTTACACCCTGGAATAATGTACACTCCTCCACACAGAGGAGTGCAGAGGGGGGTTACCCCCTCTATGGGGTCCGGGGGCAAGCACCCCCCCCGAAGGAAAAATTTCCTTGTAAATGTATATTGTAATTTCATAGTAAATCTGGACTGTTCATTATAAGGTCACAGATCTGACGATAAAAGTTATGTTAGGGTTTGTTTTCCTAGAAGGCAACCCGTTTTTATGAGGGAAATGTGTTGTGGCTATGTATCATTGCGAATATTGTATTCTGAGTGAGGCGACTGTAAGATAAATAAGAGGAAGTTACAACGGGTGTGTTGTAGGTTGTATCCCTTCATTTGCTAGATAATAATAAAGGAAAGACCTGGAAATTTGTCCGGTGGACGTAGACCACACTAGGTGAACCACATATATCTGTGTCTCTATTGTATTGAGCATCTTCTATGTTTTATTTCCGCATTTGTTTTATTTTATTGCTCCATGATCATGTTTTTCTAACAATTGGTATCAAAGTGAAAGGTAACTCACAGGAAAAGAGGGTTCCTGGTTTGATTGAGAGCAATGGCGGAAGATGGAAAGTTTAGGGTCGGAAATTTAATGACCAAAACTACCAGTTATGGAAGATACAGATGGAAGATTAATTATATCAGAAGGATCTATTCCTACCATTGGGTGGATTAACAAAGAAACTGACGACAATGAAGGATGAATAATGGGAGGTTCTTGACATAAATACACTAGGAACGATACGATTGATCCTGGCAGCATCGATGGTTTTCAATATTTTGAAAGAAAAGGCAACGAATGCAGAATGAAAAACTAGTTCTTACACATTTGGCCAACCATTTCAAATTAACTAAGGAAATGTGTCCCAAGACACAGGAGGAGATTAAATACATTTCCAGGGTCCCTTATTCATCAGCAGTTGGTAGTTTGATGTATGCAATGGTTTGCACAAGATCATATATTGCACATGCAATGGGAGTTGTGAGCAGGTATATGAACAATCCAGGTAAATAACATTGGGAGGCAATAAAGTGGATTCTCAGGTATTTGAGAGGTACTGCTACTCATACATTATGTTTTGAAGGTTCATAAATTGTTCTACAGGGACATGTTGATTCAGATATGGAAGGTGATAAAGATAGCAGTAGGAGCACCACATGGTATGTTTTTATTGTAAGTGGAACAACAATAAGTTGTATTTCGATAGTGCAAAATATTGTTGCACTTTCAACAATAGAGGCAGAGCATGTTGTTGCTACAAAGGATAGTAAATAGATGATTTGGTTACAGAAGTTTATGGAGGAATTGGGAAAGAAGCAAGAGAATAATAGGTTGTACTATAACAGTGAGAGTTCCATTCATCTTGCAAAGAAATCAGCCTTCCATTCGAAAACTAAGGATATACAACTCATGTACCATTTTATACAATCCGTCTTGGAAGATGAACATTTGAAGTTGGAAAAGATACACACTAGCCAGAATCCTGCAGACATGTTAACTAAGGGAGTAACCAGGGAGAAACTGAGTTCCTGCTTAGTTTCAGTTGGTCTTCAATCATGAATATGATTATGAGAAATTTTCCAGGTCCAAGAAGGATCATAGTCCAACATATACAACAACGGTGGAGTTGCTGAGATCAGTCTCCAAGAGGGAGATTGTTGGTTGTGGAGCCTGATTATCTTCCTAATTAAAAGGTTTTTGTTTTCAACCATGTTTATATCCCATGAAGACTTTACACTTGGGAAGAATGTAAACTCCATGTGGGGGAGTGCAGAGGGGGTTACCCCCTCTGTGGGGTCCGGGGGCAAGCGGGCCCCCGAAGGAAAAATTGCCTTGTAAATGTATATTGTAATTTCATAGTAAATCTAGACTGTTCATTATAAGGTCATAGATCTGGAGGTAGAAGTTATGTTAGGGTTTGTTCCCTAGAAGGAAACCCTCTTTTATGAGGGAAATGTACTACAGCTATGTATCATTACGAGTATTGTATTCTGAGTGAGGAGACTGTGAGAGAAAGAAGAGGAAGTTACATCGGGTGTGTTGTAGGTTGTATCCCTTCATTTGCTAGATAATAATAAAGGAAGGACTTGGAAATTTCTCTGGTGGACATAGCCTGTTGGATCACTGAGAGGGGGGGTGAATCAGTAATAGAGCAATTTAATCCTTTTTAACCATATAATCCAAGTGTTATATCAATGTATCATTATCATCCATAATAAATAAGTAATGAACAAATGAACAATCATACACATACATAGTACACCAGTGTTTTATGTGGAAACCCAAAGCGAGAGAAAACCAGAGAATGTTTTTTCTTATATGTTTTGAAGAATTACATTCATTGGAAGCACCAACTTTCTTTGTTTTCCAGCTATAACTTGAAGGAGGCTCCAACCCCCTAGTTTCTTAGGATACAACCTGAGGGAATCTCCAACTCCCCAATTCTCTAGATACAACCAGAAGGAGGCTACAACCCCTTATGTTCTTCGAATACAACCGAAAGGTGGCTACAACCACCTATCCTTGCCCCGTCCAACCTCCCTAACGTATAAGTAGAATGATGGAACCAATGTCACACTATCAATGTGATATATATTGTTGTAAACCTGTACCAATCAACCTGCACCAAATAACCTATACCAATAACCTGAACCATGCTTCAACCAAGAATCAACTTGTACCTCAACCTGTAATCAAATTGTACCATCAACAAGTGCATCAACCATGCACCAACCTGTACCAAGCAAACTGCAATCAACCCGTGCCATAAACAAGTGCATCAACATGCACCAACCTGTATCATGAACAAGTGTATCAACCATGCACCAAACCTGTACAAATAACCTGTCACAACAACTTGTCCAAACAACCTATCACAACAACATGTCTCATCAATCTTATCAACCAAATTAGATCTACTCACCAAGATCANAACTCATCAACTACTTGTCTCAACCATGTACCCAACATGTACCTTAACCAAAAGCCCTCATCAATTTCATCATCCAAATATGATTTGTAACTCTGTAATAGACCTGGTGTATACGATCACATACCTGCAAACCTTTCTTAACTTTAACAACAAGAGACTAACATTGTCATCAAAATTTTCTTTAGTCTCACATGACTAGTTTTGGATTAGTCAACAACCCTAACTTGAAATAATCATAACTATGTACCTGTAATGAATACAAATCTGAAATTGATATACAATGTTCTTCAGTCTGTTTTATGCAATTCCTCTAGGTTTCACTACTTGGGACCTCTTAGAAAAGGAGTTATAGCAAAAATGGCATACCTTGCTGAATTATGGCTTATTTTAGAGAGCGACCTTGTAGAGCGTGCCCCGCACGTAATATTTGTTTAATCAATCTGAAAATGGTACACAACATACTAAATACTTTACTCTAACCAACGCATTTTGTCTTACTTAATTTGGATATGTTATGAAGAAGTTATGACATTTTTACTCGAAACACCTGTTTTAAACTAGTTTTAGGACTAACCACAAACCCTATTTTCCACGGCGTGTAACTCCAAAGATACAAAGACCCACAATATGAATTGTTTACCACAGATACTTGGATATGTTTCCTCAATGACCTAGAAATTTCATGGTCTGAATCATTCCATTAAAAAAGTTATTGCGAAAATGGTGAGATGACCTGTAAATAACATACCTTATAAAACATCATCAAAAGAATTTATCCTCTCTTGAATTCCGGCCTTCATTTCTTGACCTTCCCTCTGAAATTTGGCTTAGATATCCTTTGGTTACCTCAGTCACCTATAGATATTCAATATTCTCAAGTGTGATGTAAAATTAGAGAGTCTGCCTCTTACTTATACTCTCCATCTTCTAGGTCACTTAACCCATTTCTAGGTTACTTAACCTATTTCTAGGCCACCTAATCCATTTCTAGGTCACTTAATATATTTCTAGGTCACTTAATCCATTTATAGGTCAATTAACCTATTTTCCTCATTTTTAGGGTTAACCACTTTCCATAATTAGAAAGTTCTCAATTACTTTATCATTTAAATATTCCTCCTTGACTTTGTCACCTCACTTTATCATTTAAATAAACTTCTTTGATTTTTTCACTTCACTTTATTATTTAAATAATACTTCTTGACTTTGTCACTTTACTTTATAATTTAAATAATAATTTCTTCTTTGCAAGCTCTTTGACTTCTTTGACCTTTTGGGGTTTCAAGCCAACATATGAGGGTCCTCCAACTTCGTAAGGCCATAACTCTAAAATTGTGAGGAGTTATGTGACGCTACACATACCAACAAAAATGACATGACATGTACTATCCATCTAGAATAGCCTTGACTTCAAATATATCAAAACACATACCATTATCCATAAAAAAAACCTTGGGTCCATTACCCAAACCTGAGTTCTCCAACTTCTCATGGCCATAAATCTCTAATCGTGAGGAGTTATGTGACATTCAACATACCACTAGAAATGGAATGACATTTACTATCCATATAGAATATTCTTACCTTCAAATATATTAAAACTCATACGATTATACATGAAACAACCTTGGGTCCATTACCCAAACCTTTGTGCTACCATAATTCGCTACCAGAATTTCTTCAAGGGTTGACATCAATCACTAAGGGTTGACAAAAATCTACAATATCACTCTCCAATAGTTGAGATCAATGAAAACCAAGAATCCATACCAACTATCCATCAACCTAAGCCATCTGTCTGACAATCTCCCCCTTTGGAATTGATGGAAACACCAACATTGATGGTAACACTTAGTCATGATAACATTCATGTTTATACTCTTTATCAATGTTTCTATCTCTCCCCCTTTGAAATCAATGGAAAAGGGTATCTCCCNCCCCTGTCTACATGCGTTTGATTTTTTTTTGTGTTTATAATCTTGTGATTACTCTCTTTCCCTTCATATGAATAATATCTCCCACTTTGACAAAGGGTATCACTCTGAAGTCATATCACTCATTCTTCCCTTGTGAAAATCGCTCCCCTTGGAAACATGACTCTATGCTCTCTCTCCAAGCATTTACCTTTGCATCTGATAAATCTCTCCCCATTTATCCTATTTATGGTGCTTCCTCATGTACATCTACGACATATAAGATAAGAATTCAAAATAATTCATTTTGGAGTAGAAATTACTCATAGTCTCTGGCGAAGATACTCAGGGGATTCCCGTGGAAGCGGTTTTGTAAAGATGTATGCAACTTGTTCTTTTGTTCCCACATATTCAACTCCGATGTTCTTCTTTGCAGCCTGTTCCCATAGAAAGTGATACTTGATTAGAATGTGCTTCGTCTTGGAGTGCATCACTGGGTTTTTTTAGATACTGATGGCGCTTGTATTATCACAATATATTGGAATNAATATACTCTGCCTCGGCTGTAGATATAGATACTGATGATTGTTTATTGCTTAGCCATGATACTAAACACTCACCCAAGTAGAACAATGCTCCACTGGTGCTTCATCGGTCATCAATACAACCTGCCCAATCTGCATCTATGTAGGCAATAAGAGATAGATCCTTTCCTTTTGGATACCATAATCCAAACTCTTTTGGTCCTTTGAGATATCTGAAAATTCTCTTTACTGCTAATACATGTGATTTCTTTGGTGCTGCTTGAAATCTTGCCACCTATCCAACTGCCTGAATTACATCTGGTCTGGATGCTATCACATATAGTAGACTGCCAATCATTGACCTGTATTTCCTCTGATTTGTAGACTTTGAATCATCATCTTTGTTTAACTTGCAACTGGTTTGCATGAGAGTGATAACTAGTTTGAAATCTTCCATTCCGAACCTCTTTAGCATTTTTTTGATATAATTGGTTTGAGAAATAAAAATTCCTTGGTTTCTTTGACGTATTTGAAGTTCCAGAAAGAAGGATAGTTCTCCAAGTAATGACATTTCAAATTCATTCTGCATATCCTTTGCAAGTTTCTGGCGTAACCTGTCATCATTACTACCAAAAATAATATCATCAACATAAATTTAAATTAATAAAATATTACCTTGAGTTACCTTGATATAGAGGTTGTTGTCCATGCTTCCTTTCCATAGTTCGTAGGGAGTTTTGTCATTGTTGTTTCTGAGCATTACTCTTTTTTGAATGTGAACTGATGTATGCACTGCATGTGTCCGAAAACTATCTGTCAATTTGGAATCCATTAGCGTTGTTCAAGCCATTTCCTATGTAATTATCATCCATTATGATAATGTTTCTTTGTCTCTGAACCACTCTCTAAACCAATCTATGAATCCATGCTCTCGTCCACTCTCATATATCTGTCCAAACCTGCTAAGTGTTCTTACGAATCCATGTCTGTCCATACTGTCCAAGACTCTACTTGCGCAATTTTCCATAATGCTAACCCATTTATCACTATACTATCATGAAGTCTTNAAATTTGTGGCTTAACATGTCATCATTACTACCAAAAATAATATCATCAACATAAATTTCAATTAATAAAATATTACCTTGAGTTACCTTGATATAGAGGTTGTTGTCCACGCTTCATTTCCACAGTTCATAGGGAGTTTTGTCATTGTTGTTTCTGAGCATTACTTTGTTTTGAATGTGAACTGATGTATGCACTGCATGTGTCCAAAAACTATATGTCAATTTGGAATCCATTAGCGTTGTTCAAGCCATTTCCTGTGTAATTATCATCCATTATGATAATGTTTCTTTGTCTCTGAACCACTCTCTGAACCAATCTATGAATCCATGCTCTCTTCCACTCTCATATATCTGTCCAAACCTGCTAAGTGTTCTTACGAATCCATCTCTGTCCATACTGTCCAAGACTCTACTTGCGCAATTGTCCATAATGCTAACCCATTTATCACTATACTATCATGAAGTCTTGATTAATCTATCAAACTGTACTTCTGCTAACTGATTGCTCTAAATCTGTCTTCTCAAACTCTACAAGCTGCTCGAAGGATGGTTCTTTGGTCTTTCACAGCTATCGTATAGACTCCCCCTGTCTAATATTCATATTACTTGGGAGTCTCTAAGCCAAATGGCTCAGAACAATTCCCGCTCTGATGTGTATTCATCATCATCTTCATTGGTAGATTCATTATCTTTCTGAGCTCTGAATTTTTTCTTTCTGTCTGTGGATTCATCTTTCACTACAGTGCCTGAAAGTACAATCTCTTGAACCTATTCCTTATTTACCTATCCTTCCTTTCTTTCAG
>JASDQU011104540.1:6165-30037 GCA_032191745.1 Picea mariana
AGCCTACCTGCTTTGAAGAAGCCATTCAGAAGAAAGAATGGGCAGATGCCATGACAGAAGAATACCAATCCATAATAAAGAACGATGTATGGGAAATAGTTCCCAGACCAAATAGCAAGGATGTGGTATCGTCCAGATGGCTCTTCAAAATAAAACATGCTGCTGATGGAAGTATTGAGAAGTATAAAGCAAGATTTGTAGCTCGTGGTTTTTCTAAAAAAGAAGGCATTGACTATGAAGAGACATTCGCTCCTGTAGCCAGATACACTTCGATCAGAACCATCATAGCCCTTGCAGCTAAGATGAAGTGGAAATTACACCAGATGGACGTAAAGACATCTTTCCTAAATGGTGTCATCGAAGAAGAAGTGTATATAGAGCAACCTCAAGGATTTGAAGTTGAAGACAGGAAGTCTCATGTCTGCAAGTTGAAGAAGGCTATATACGGATTGAAGCAAGCTCCTAGAGCTTGGTATGGCCAGATAGACAGTTTCTTGACGAGCTTGGGCTTTACCAAGAGTAAAGCAGATTCTAACCTCTACTTAAAAGTTATGAACGATGAGCTAGTAATACTATTACTGTATGTGGATGACTTATTCTTAACTGGAGAAAAAAAGCTCATCACTGAATGTAAGAAGAGACTCACTTAAGAATATGAGATGAAAGACCTTGGCCTAATGCACTATTTCTTAGGTCTTGAGGTATGGCAGAGTCCAAAGAGGATCTTCCTTAACCAAGGGAAGTATGCAGTGGAAATCTTGAAGAGATTCGACATGTTAGAGTGCAAGCACATGAATACATCCATGGAAACGAAGCTGAAGCTACTGGTCGATACTTCGTCAGAATTGATTGATGCCACACTGTATAGACAGATTATTGGATCGCTGATATACCTGACGAACACTAGACCAAATATTTGTTTTGCCGTGAACACTTTGCGTTAGTTTCTGGTAGAACCCAGACATGTTCACCTTGTGGCAGCAAAACATGTGATGAGGTACCTTAAGGGTACATTAGATTGTGGTCTCAATTATGATGGAGATCATGATTTCACATTGAGTGGGTACACTGATTCAGATTGGGCAAGAAGTGTTTCTGGCAGGAAAAGCACTTCAAGATGTTGTTTCAGTTTGGGATCAACCATGATCTCGTGGCAGAGTAGGAAGCAATCCAGCATTGCTCTCAGCACAGCGGAAGCATAATACATTGCTGCATGTTCTGTCAGTTGCGAAGCTATATGGCTTCGAAAGTTGCTGACCGACCTATTTGACCTAGAGATGGAAGCAACCACGATCCTATGTGACAACCAGAGCTGCATAAAGATGTTAGAGAATCCTGTATTCCATGATAGGTTGAAGCACATAGAGATTCGTTATCATTACATCCGTGACATGGTGCGAAGAGGAACCTTAAAGCTCCAGTACGTTAGCACGGATGAACAGGTTGTTGATGTGTTGACCAAGCCTCTATCTCGTGTAAAGTTTGAGCACTTTCGAGATAAGCTTGGTATAGTCTGAAAGGACTTTCCTCAAAAGGGGGAGTAGCTGTTGTGATGAGACTAGTATTGTGCTTCCAACTTGATAGCTACGACATAAATCCAGTCTAGTGTCTTGCTTCCAGCTTGAGTGCTGTGACGTAAA
The DNA here is from genome assembly GCA_032191745.1 of Picea mariana. NCBI lineage: Eukaryota > Viridiplantae > Streptophyta > Pinopsida > Pinales > Pinaceae > Picea > Picea mariana. Next base: position 7,806 of record JASDQU011104540.1, read on the forward strand.
GCAAGACGATGAGATGAGACTAGTACCGTGCTTCCAGCTTGATAGCCGCGACGTAAAGCCAGTCTAGTATCTTGCTTCTAGCTTGAGTGCTGTGACGTAAAGCAAGACGTTGTGATGAGACTAGTATTGTGCTTCCAGCTTGATAGCTGTGACGTAAAGCCAATCTAGTATCTTGCTTCTAGCTTGAGTGCTGTGACGTAAAGCAAGACGATGAGATGAGACTAGTACTGTGCTTCCAGCTTGATAGCTATGACGTAAAGCCAGTCTATTATCTTGCTTCCAGCTTGAGTGCTGTGACGAAAAGCAAGACGATGAGATGAGACTAGTACTGTGCTTCCAACTTGATAGCTGTGACGTAAAGCCAGTCTAGTATCTTGCTTCCAGCTTGAGTGCTGTGACGTAAAGAAAGACATTGAGATAAGACTAGTACTGTGCTTTCAGCTTGAGAAGCTGTGACGTAAAGCCAGTCTAGTATCTTGCTTCCAACTTGATAGCTGTGACGTAAAGCAAGACGAGTACTGTGCTTCCCGCTTGATAGCTATGACGTAAAGCCAGTACAGTATTATGATGATGAGCCAACCTTGTGCTGTGATGATGATGATGTATTAGTTTCATACTAATTCATATTGATGCAGATGATGATTCCATTCCTTTGAGAATGACGATGCTGCCGATGAAGAAAACTTCCGATGATTTATATATATGCCAGTCAGTGTTCCAAGATGATATTGATGATGCTGTCCTCTTGATGCTGTTGATGATAAAGGCTTCTCTCTCGTCTGATGCTGTTGAAGAATACCCTTCTTGTTAAGGGGGAGTGTTGAAATAATGTAACTGCAAAGTGTATTCTAATTATTATTTGATATATTATTCATTGGATCAATCCCCATTGTGGATTGATCATGTCGGCTATTGTAAAGGACCAAATCCCCTTTTGTGGATTGGTCATAATGTAATTGTAATAGGCAGAAAGAGAAGTCGGCCCCAGAATATATTAAAGAAGCCCCGAAATATAATAAAGGTGGTTATAACCACCCAGAAGAAGAAGTCGGCCCTGCCAGTGAAAAGATACTTTCACACGTGCCAGACTTGTATAAATAAGGAGGCTAGTGCTTCACTTAACACACACTCACTTGTTCATTGAGAGACAAGTTTCGGAGCTGCAGTTGGAGAAGAGAGAGAGAGAGAGGCGCATCTTTGGGAGAGGACTTTCTGTACTTGTTTGAGTTATCTCTTGGCATTGTATTGGCTATCTATATTAAGGAAGTTTTGCTGGGTTTTCTGCCCCATGCGGGTTTCCCAGGATAAATGATGTGTCTCTTGTGATTGTGTGTTTCTCAGTGATCCTATCTTATGCTATTGTTATGTATTGAAATGCAAAGAACTCTAATAATAGCTTAAACCTTAACAGAAAGAACCAGATACGATATCCCTATTGCTGGATGAGGGGGACGACTAACTCAATGCATAGGACTCAATGGTAAGAGATGAAAAGACAAGACAGAAGATGACTCAAGACACTCCTATGTCTCCTCAAAACTAACCATCGTAAAGGCTCAATGCTTCAGGAACATGACAAATGGGACTCCCTTCTAGACTCACTCTAATGATAGACACAAAGGCTCGGCATGTGAAAGATAGATATTCAAATTTTGACCTAGGAAAAACAATTATGGGCAGCCATTTATTTAAGAAAGGAAAAACACACAAGACACGACCACATGCTGATATAACTAGGCAAAAATCAGCGACACTTGTGCAAAAGGCTGAAGTAAATATTGAAGGGAAAAGACACTGCAAGGAAAATGTATATTGCTGTCCTAAAATTTGAAAAAAATCAACCAGCTAAACTACTGAAATGACATGCGGAAAGGAAAGACAACAACCCCAAAACCAATTTTTTTTACCTCAAGCTGTCATGGTCAGATCATCATACTCAAAGGACCAATGTAACCATGTAGCCAAATGATCGGTCCGACGGGAAAGATCAACAAAATCAACCTTCTAGGAGGACCAATCGTGAAACCTCATATGACCCAAAGCTGCCTTGATGTATTTGCTAGTGAAGGTGTAGCTGGAGGCTATTGGCTGATTGAAGGCTGCTAGTTGGGATTTAGAACATGGTATTTCAACGGTAATAAGTGTGAATGCACAAGAGCCAAAACTCTTAGAGTCTTCCTGCTGAGACATCTCCATCATTCTGAGCTCAACTGGGTCATGGTGAAATTTGATATCCAAGCTCTGATCAATCTCAGGATCCTGAAGAACAACCTCGGGATGCAGAGTAGTAGGCAAAGTGTAAGGGACATCATCCTCCAGTTGAACCAAAAGTGGTTCTTCCTGCTGTAATGGTATCTGATCAAGCTGTTCCCGGACCACCGGTGTGATAGGCAAAGATGAAGCCTCTACTAGGATGGACATGGATGAAATCCCCTGTTGATTGATCTCTACTTGGTTAACTTGTGGTTCCTCCTCTTGAAACTTTTTATCCTCTTGAAATTTTTCATCTTCACTAATGGGAGGAACCAACAAACACTACTGAGTATTCGAATCTTCACCTTCATCTTCTTGGAACTCTGTATGTGACTCAAATGGTGCAGCTATTGTTTCCAGATCATCTAAGCTTGATGCACCATCTTCCTGTTCATCTCTGGGAACCTTCACTGGTCGGTCTGGGGCATGGATCAGAGGGAGTTCACATGCTGCAAGGTAATTTCTTTCTAGCTTGATAGCGACAACTTGCACTTCCTCTAGATTTTTAGGGTCTTCATTCCTGAGAAAAACACCAAAAATACCATCAAATGCCTCAAGATAATAAATCAAAGCAACAACTTCATTAGACTTTACTCTGTTAGAAATTCGATTGTAAAATTTGGGAAAACAAGCATTAAATTGGAAAACAGTTTCACTTTCATGCTTTTTAATAATTGAAAAAGCTTTGTATAAGAAGAAAATGTCCTGTGTATTTTCCCATCTCTTAGTGAATTTATCCTGGAAGGAATCCCATCCATCAATGGAAGCATCGGGAAGGGACTTGTGCCATGCTCATGCCTCCCCCTCGAGGGTTGACACAAACATCCTCATCATCACATCCTCATGTTCGACATCAAAATCGCCCACCACTTGTAAAAATTTAGCGAAGTGCTCCTCAATTGATTCTCCCAACCTCCATGGAAACAAAGGTATGTGTTTAATCCATTTACGTGTAGGTAAGTCATGAGGATAATTTGGGAATGCAACAAAACTTAGTGGGTCAAAAGAATAAAATCTCCACTTTACTAGTGGCCTCACCTCTGCGACCATCTTGTTAATCTCAAATAGAAACAAGCACAACTTGTAATGTTCCCCTCTTCTTGACAAAAACATTAGGAGACTTAGTAGTCTAGTCACCCCTCTAGACTATAGTCTCATGGGTAAAAGGGGTTAGGAGGCGCAAAAGGGTCACCAAGGAGGTAAATGTTATAATATATATTATTAAAGTGACTTTGGTAGGCAGAAAAGGGTTATTTGACTTAGAGGAGAAAGTAAAGTAATAACCTCAGGCATCAATAAAGTAACTCAAGTGAAAATTAGAAGATGGAGGTATAAAAGAGAGAGGAGGGTGCCTCACTCATTCATGTCATTTTCTCTTATTGCTTCTTGAGCTAAGCAACTTACGTTTTGAGGGTTTTGAGTAAACAAACCCTAGAGATCAAGAAGGAGGTGAAAGATTCCTTCGTTCCTGATCCAAGCTTGGTCAAGGTGGTGAAAGATTCCATCCTCACCATTCTATTCAACTTAAGACCGCTTTCTACAATAGATTGAAGAGGCAGGGCACAGATCTGGAGGTTTTCTGCAGGTAGGGCGCATTGTTGGAGAAAGATTAGTTCGATTTGGTCAGTGAAAGGGAGATCTGAGGAAGAACTCATTCCTGGAGGGTTTGCCAACCTTAGAGCACCTTTTCTCATCTATTGTTGGAGGGTTTCTTTTGCATATTTATTTATTGTGTCTCTTGGGTGAATTTCTGAAGAGGGGCGCACTGTCCCTTGGGTATTCAGTGAGTTGGTGGGTTAGATCTATGATTTTGGCTGAGGGGTCTCTTCATATGCACTCTACACCTACAGATCTACAGTTTGACAGTATTTACAGGGGTTTGAGGGCTTTCTTGAAGAAATCCGAATTTCCTTGGTTGCTACAGCCAGTTGGGGCACATCTCAGCCAGATCTAGAGGTGCCAAGGATTCAAGGGAAAGAAATCGATCTTGTATTGTCTTGCATACTGTTACTGAAGGACTAGGAGGACTCACATCTTCATCTCTTTGTATCTTGGTGGCATATTCAACCCAAACTTCTATATTATTCCAGATCTGTAGATCTCATGTATGGAGGTCAGCTTATTAACTAAATAAAGGTCAGATCTGAAGTTATTTGGTCATTCTCTTGTGTTATCTTTCTTGTATCTTGTTATTTCCTTCTATTGTTGTGTTGTATGCATTCTTTACATGCTATAAAACTCAATTAAACAACTCCAACGCAACTTTGAGAAGCAATCTACAATATATTCAAACAAATGACACAAGCAGATTAGAAATAAACCCCCAAGTTCCTAGTGAATTTGCTTGGGAACATTACACAACTGCTACCCTACTACTAGCTCGAGATGGAAATAAAACGAAAGATGAAGATGTCGAAGATACACTCACCATAGTGCTCGTTGAAAAAGAAGTTACCTAAGAACCCATACACTTACCAACTTCGCAAGGAGTTATTGGTGAAAGAGAAACCTTGTTCCAGGAAAGGTGTTTAGGGTTTGCTCAAGCTTGGAACCAGACCTTGTGAGGGAATCAAAACCGGGATATCTATGTAATTTCCCCAATGAAGTCGCCCCTGCATCTTGGGTGCTTTTGGCTTATGTGGTATACTCTACTACTCACTTTTATTCCAGATTTCTGGGTCTTTCATGTGCAAGAGTGTTTTAGAGTTCTAGAAAGTAGTTGTTTGATTGGTAAAGTGGACTTCACAAGTCACCATGCAAGATGGGATTTGTCTTGGTGTCCTATTCGTAGTTGGAAACATTGGGACGACTGCATCATTGATCTTTCGCGGTTCCAAGCTTGCAGGATAAGTAGGAAGGGTATTATTCTTTGGAGGGATCTCTGGGATTTTTAGGCTAGGACCTGGAAGGACTGGAGATTGTCGGTGCACTAGAAAGTCCTCCTTTCTTTTGATAAAGTTGTTATCAATGATATTGTAGGGCCGATTCCACCCGAGGATTTGTATAAACATAACATTAATATATGAAATCGTTTGTGGTGGGAGTGGGGTTGGATATTTGGTAAGTGGATCCAAGAATATGACTTCAAAAACTTTACTCCATTTTATATCAGAAACATGTCTTTTCCCCTGTTCTCAATTCCCGTTGGACTTCCTCTGACCTAGAGGATAGTTGGATTCGTAGATTGCACAATGTATGGTCTATCTTTCTGTTAGCACAAATTTCCACCCTCCAATTGAGCTGATAATTGTGTTAGGACAACGAGGATAACTTGGCTAATTAAAGGAGTAATGGCCCCAAATTGTCACTAGCCAAACCCCTCTCCGTTTGGGCTAGTGCTTGCTAGCCTCTGGGAGAGTCCCTAGGCACACTGAAGCGCCTTGCTGCTGTCTTTAAGTCTGATTTCTGCATGTAAAACCTATAAAACAACAAGCTGTTCGTCTTGGACGATGTGTAGAAGCAGTCCAAAACGATGAGGAAAAGGAATATTCTATGCTTGGAGGGAACCTACAGGGTTAGCACAATGATAATAGACTGGAAAAAGAAGAGAAAACTGTTCAAAATATCGAAATAATCACAATAAATAGTTCAGAAAATGACAAATCAGATCACAATTTTACCACAATACCGCCAAGAAGAGAAGTTTGAAGACAAAACACACACTTCTTTATTGATCAAGCTTACAAGAGGGTTGATTGCGCCACACTTGGCAAGCTTACAACCGGTACAATGCTTCCTTTGCTTAGAGAAAAACCACCAGACTATAGAGAGAGAGAGAAGAATGAGAGAGACACTATGTTGCTGCTGCAAGAACTGACCAAGAACCTCTGTCAAGCATCCAATATATAGGTTAATGAGGGCGCATATCCCAAGGGAGAAGGAGAAGACGCATGAGTGGTTGAATTTGGAGTCTAAGTGCATGAGAGAGTGAGGTATGTGAAGAGTTTGAGATGAATGAGTGTGTGTGAGAGTTTGCATGGAGTTAATGCGCATGAAGGGAGGAGAATTATGCCCTAGAACTTAGGAGAGTGCCATGTGGATGAGGAGAAGTGAATATAACTTGCATGCTAGAGTGGAATGGCTAAATAAGGCGCTCATGTGAAGTAGCATGCTTAAGACTAAGTCTTAAGTGGCACATGCTAGGTCATGAGAGTGAGTTGTGAGAGGTTTAGTGCGCATGGAGAGAAGGAATGTGCCCTAAAGCTTAGGAAAACACACTAGGAGATGAAAGTGAGTGAATGATGAAGTTAAGTGTGGGAAGAAGGGCTAGATAAGGTGCATAGATGCATGGAAATGGCTAATAATACTTATGAGTCCAAGTAATTGTGACATGCAAGAGATGAGTGAGAGTTAACTTAGTAATGCTCCCACATGTGAGATAGAGAAGAGGGCACACTTAGGGAGATAGAAGAACAGGGTGAGTTAATGAAACATGCAGCTAAGTCAACTAGAGTAGAAGGGGTAGATGAAAACCAAAATTAGCTACCCAACGCATGACTCCATGTTCAGTTTGACTCAAGTATGGGGGAGTAATGGCCAAGTCAAATTCGTCGTAAATTTTAGGGAATCTCCTAAATTTTAGGAATTTACGGTTTAAACTCAACTGGAGGCAAATTTTGTGGAAGTGATGCATGGCAAGTGGAGAGGTGAGTGTGAGGAGAAATATACAGGAAACGGGACCCAATTATGTGCCCCCCTTTAGCTCAATTAATTAATTATTAAATGCTCATGTCATGGGAAAATGTGACCCATGCTTAGGTGGATGCCATATCACTCAGTAGCTCTGCCACATGTCGATCTTTGAGGGTGCCACTTGGCACTGCATGGACGATGAATATACTTGCTAAATATAGACATTTCTAAAAATAGAATCCAGTTCCTAAATTTTAGGAAACTGTCCACATCACCCAGGATGACTAGGAGAACACCACCACATGTCACTGTCTAAAAATAGACACTGCTAAAAATAGAAAGTCGTTCGAATGCCCTTGACTTTATACTCATTGATGTTGTCTTTCTGCAAGGGATCCAAATATGCAATCATAACTGACATGCGAGCCTTGGTGTTCAACCTACTAAAAATAGTAATTTGTGCCACATCATCCCGAAAAGATCCAAAAGATTCTTAATGTCTCAAGGATCAATAATGCACGCTCATAATCTGAATCCGGGGCCAGGAGCAAAACCTACTAAAAATAGAAAGTTCTTGCACGTCGCCCGGAAAAGTGTCATGGGGCCTAGAATCATGCAAGGACTCATACTGTATGCTCAGAACTGCTCCAAACTGTCAAGAGACACACGCAAACCGTATCTCCTAAAAAATAGCAACCCCTGTTGTATGTAGACATCTCTCTCAAAATGTATGGAAACCAAGTCAACTCTAACTCTGAACCAAATAACCATGTACCGATCATTTACCTGCCTCTGATGGGAAACAACTTCTCGCTTAACACAAGTGCTAAACTTTGGGAGAATCTCAGAATGCCAGCCAAAATAATCCATGTTGGCTCTTAACCCTCAAGATTTTCAAGGGTGAAAATCTAGGGGTTAACACTGCCTTAGTTAGAAACTACATGCCTTTGCATGATTGGTTATTTATTGGGGGCTGCCTGCTAAAGCCCGGTTGGCTAAAAGTGTGCTCACGAATGGCCTATGCCTAGTTTGTGTTCGGCCTGAGACAATGAAGCACATTCTTTGTGACTGCAAATTTGCTAGACACTGTTGGACATATTTCCAGAGAGAGAGAGAGAGAGAGAGAGAATTTTATTAAAATCTCCATGACACCAACTGGCCATGGGACAAAGATGTTTACATCCTATGCTTCCTTTTCATCAAAATAAAAGGAGAAAAAGAGCAAGATGAAGGCTAGATCTAGAATATGGTACAAAAAAGTTTTGGATTACTCATTTGGATTTGTTCTTCTCCTCTCTGTGTCGAAAGTCTGCTACGCTGCTGTAGCAACTTGTGATAGCTTGTTCTTAGTATGCATCATTATTGTGACTGGCCTTTCTGTGATGTTTAGTTTTTCCTCTTGGAACATTGTCTCCCAACTGATTCATAGTTCTGATCTCTCCTTGATGTAGTTTTATGTTTCACAGTGCAACAAGAAATGTTGTTCAGTCTCCACCTCTTGTTTCCCACATAACCAGCATGTCCTTTTTTCCCATTATTCCTCGAGTTCTTTCCATCTTCCTGTTTCATATCTCAACTGTGTGAGCTGGTTCTTGGTTAGGATAATTTTTTTTCTCTGTGGGATTTTAGGCATTGGGTAGTCTTGGATTTTTTTTCCTTTGGTTCAGAGTTGTCTATGTAGTATTGTTGCTTTCTCTTTAGGTGTCTTCTCCATTTACCCTTTTGGGTGACACTCTTTAAGTTCATTTTCAGCCCCGTCTTGTCATCTAGGCAACTTTCTTCTGCCATGTCCCAATCACTGAACCGTTCTTACATTGTAGGCACCGTGTTTTTCCTCCTTTTCAACTCTCTTTGACAGATTTTGACGGGTATCCTTTTGCTGTTCATGGCTGCAGTCTTTGCCTGTATAATATCAGCTTTCTTACTGCCTCAAGCTCTATTGGCTATAAACTCTTTTCAGCTAAAACTATGTCATTTGGGGTGCTTATCTTTACCCTAACGAAGCCTGCTATGAAATGTTTCTGCACCCTCTTAATCTGGTTCCATCTATTTCTGTGTGTACTTGGCTCTCATACCTCACACCTGTATAAAAGCAAAGGTGTTATGAGCACTTGAAAGAGGGAGCACAACATGCCCAAATCCCAAATCTTGACTGCCCTGCATCTATTGTAAAGTAAGAAGATTGCATTTTGTCCTACTTGTAGAGAGAGGAGAGCCAGAGGTATGTTACTAATAAGAGAGAGAGTTCTTAATTAAATGAAAACATGTGAGGGGTATGATATGTTTCCCACCCACTTACATTATTGAAGAAAATTCGAGTAGGGGAGAAAATATATTATTAGGAGAATTATTAGAGGAATAACATATCTCGCGAACATAACACATGATGATATCATGTGCATAGATGAAATAATCTCTGATTAATTGAATTAATTCTGATGCAATCAACAAAATGTTTATTTCAAAATAATCTTGATTATTTCATTTAACACTACGGGCATGCCAAGATTGGCCTTTTTTTCAAGACTATTTCCTATTATTTCCCTATTATTGCCAATTTAATTTTTTTGGGACCTTTGCCAATTACGATTGTTTTGTCCATGATCGTGTGTCATAATTCATTTTGCTAAAGAGAAAAGCATTGTTTTACTTATTTCAAGTTTACTGTTTCAGTTCAGTGTTCAGTGTTCGTGATTCATAGTTCAATTTTTTAAATAGATACTTCAAAGTGATATGTTATTTATAGTTATATATGTTTTCTTGGGTTGTCCCGTGAAGTGTTGCGTGTTTCTCTAATTGTTCTTGAAGTTTATTGTTGTTTTGTCTGTCCTTGATTCTTTGTGGAACAGAGGGAGACAACATATTGAACATGATTGCTAATTTTTTATTCTCAATGATGTAATACTATCTTTTTTTCAAAGATAATTCTCTCCTTTTTATTTATAAAGTTTTAAATAATTGTAATACTCCCATATTAATTGTTGTGCAAGTATGACGAGCGACAACCATTGAGTTTTTTTTTACCATAAGTCATTTATAACAAGAACTTGTATGTGAAACAAAAAGGTTACTGTAGTTCCATCAATCAATCAATGCTGTTAAGCGAATCGCACAGAGAGCTCCAGTCTATATGTTCATGGAGATTATTTAGTTTGTTCCAGAAGTAGTTCATCTTGTCCTTGTTTTTTATTGCTCATCTTAACCTGTGGGCTGCTGGTAAGAATTGTCTTCTGGCTGTACTGTTGGTAGGAGAGAGAGCAAAGGTAGCCCACACAACTAATCTGCTATTCTTCATACATTGCTTGAGCTAATGCTCATTTGTGTATAGTTTTAGTGTGTTACTGTAAATGGCTCTGCAAATTATGGGATGTAGGAAATGATGTTAAAGTTCCTTGTTTGTTGCTTTTTTGTTTGCTGGTTGAGTGTGTTTTCATTTACTTTGTAGTCCTTGATATTTGTCATCAACCGCTGTTTCTTTCTAATAAATACTCGTTGCAGATAGAAAATAATTTACTCTGATAGGTTTTGCTATGTTTTTTTCTTCACAGAAAAATTGCATAGGATTTGATTGGAAGGATCCTGCATTTCAACTTCATGTCTCTCCAGCTGACGTTGATAAGGTATTGATACATTTTGATAAACTGTATATTAAGCACTTCTGTCAATTGAATCTCTAAAATATGTACACAAACTTAAGCGATCAAAACAATGATAATAAACATCCATTTTATGTATAAGGTTGGGTCATGGATATTTTGTTTTACACTCTACAAAATTCAAATTCTTATTATACAAATTCAAGCAGACAATGTCCTGGAAGAGGGCTAGCTACTTAGAGAAGCATGGAATAAAATGTAAAGTATGTTAAGGAGACATACATTAGTTTCATCATCTACTGGCCATGTGAATAGTTTGGAACCCTCAGCAAATCCTGAAACCTTTTCTTTCATATACCATTAGTGCAATATTAAGAAGATGATCTTGAATGTGTTAGCTTTTGGGGTAGCTTGGACATGTACTTCTGCATTGGTGGTGCCTAGCTTGCGGAGGTGTCCGAGTGACACTCTCTAGATATCAAATTTATTGTTAAAGTGGCTTTTATATTTAATGACTTAAAGTGACTTTTTATAAAGTTGAGTGACTTAAGTGATTTAAGTCATCTCAACGAAAGATTAAGTCACGACCATTGATCTCATAGGGGCAAGATCTAATCTTGACTGTTGGAGATCTAGGGTTAGGGTTTTAGTCATTAGAGGGATTATAAAATCAGATCTAAGGAGAGTGAGAGGCACACACTGAGTGTATAAGACCAAGAGGGAGTCTTGCTCATGTACTTGTGTCTGAGTAGGCAGGGTTGAGGAAAGGGTGCAGGGGGCAGCGAGGGAGATAGCAGCCAGGTGGGCTAAGTTATCAGCTGCAGCTGCCAGTATTGTAATCCTCTGATGGGCCATTATACCAGGACGGGAGCCCAGGATTTTATCTAATAAAGTCAAACTCAGAACTGGTTTTCCCGCAAGGGTTTTTCCAGGGGTAGTTTACCCAGAAATATCTTGTGCAAATGTGTGATTGGTTTCTGTTTTAATGCTTCTACTAAATGTTAGTTGATAACCTAGCTGTGCTAATAATCAATAAAGCGAGTTTATTTGGATTGTTAGTCGTGTGCTGGGTTTAACAGGAAAATCAACAGAATGAACTTACAACTGTATATACTACAGACTACTATGTGCAGTTCTATCTAAGAGTAGAAGATCATCTGGGAACATTTTAAGGCTTCAGCATGGATTGCACATCGCACAAATGACTTGGAAAGAAACCCAAAAGATTATTTCCAACTTGTTGGCTAAAGTGATGGTTCTGAAAGCACATTTCAATTCTATTTTGTAACTGAAAATATCATATATCAAAACCTAGTTCACTGCAATAATTCTTAGCATAGTCATATTGGATTCAATCCTAGGAGCACACATTGCCTGAATATTAATTTATCAACAACCTCTCATGGAGGATTGCTTTCAAATTTCAACCAAGAGAATCAAACATAAAACGGTTAAAGGTTTTGGGTTGGAATGCTGAGTTGTGGAATATTCTTTAGGTTGATGGTGGTTTTGAATCCTCTATCAAGTGATGATACCTCTTATTGTTGATTAGGAGGAAAAGTTTAGAACGAACTTCATAGTGCACACGATGAATATGTTCATTGTAATGGATTGGAAATTACTTTATATACATCTAATCCTTACTATAGGCTGTTACGTGGATTCCAAGCTTCTCTAGTGTCCCAAGGATGTTAAATCTTATCTTATCTAATTGTATTAGAGATACTGAAATCTTATCCTCTTGTTTAATATAAGGTGTTTGCATGGTGCCTGCAATCACTTCTTTCAAATTGTGTGATAAGCCCTTTGCCATGGTTATATACGAAAAAATGTTGAAAACCATGATTTGTTGTTCATTTAGATAAACTTCCTACAGATGCGCCTCGAAGAAAATGTAAGCTCTGTTTGAAATTCGTATGATACATTCTTAATGGTTAGAATGCTACCTATTCTGGGGAGTAACTTAATGTTGGAAGGTTTTATTTGCCCTAACACCTATGGGATGACAGCTAGTAAGGTCTGTGTTCTTTTCACACATTTTGAAATAGTCTTTTAATTTGATCGCTATTTCAGACTTGGATCTATGGTTTAGTACTTATATCTTGATGTTCAACATTGGAGAGTGATAATAAATGGTCAGGCATACAATGATGCCTCTTTTTACTTCTTTTTGGCTTTATTATTGTGGATTATTTCAAGCCTCGTGTCTGCATTGCTTTTATTTTGTGACATACCAAATATTGAACTTGAGTGGCTGAAGCTTTGACTTTTTATCTTTTATCGTTCATAAAAATTGTCTGCTTATTTCAGGTCCGGTGCATTGTAAGAAATATAGTTCGAGATTGGGCCCCGGAGGTAATTTTTCTTTGAGATTTTCTTTTTCTTTTCTGTCTTTAAGGTTTTTAGGAAATAGTGTCATTGGAAATGTAGTGCTGTACATGAATAATTATTTTTGTCAACTATAAAAATTACAGGCTCGCAAAATTATCAAGATCCGTGGACAGTTTAATTGTTTTTAATTCTTTCAGGGAGAGACAGAACGTAATCAGTGCTACAAACCAATACTTGAAGAACTTGAAAGACAATTTCCTAGTCATTCGAGGGACAGGTATAATATTTCATATTAAGAAAATTTAAAGCATATACATCTGTTAAGAGCCATCTGTAGATTGTTGCAGTGTTTATCTTCTTAAATTGCTAGTATCTTCTAAATATCTGGATGAGGAAATTATTCATTAAAAGAATAGTTACAATGTGCACTAAGTATTTGTATGCTTTGTAATATACCTAAATTTTATAATATTTATATCAATAATTAGTATGTAGGCTTGTTGTAAAAATTCCCAACCCTAGGTGACTGCTGTCCTTATGATCTCAATTAAATAGATAAATTGCTGAATTTATCTTAATTCGAAAATTAATTTCAGATCATACATCAATCACACAATAGCTGAAAACGTAAATAGCGGAAGCATAAAACAGTTTCACACATACACAGGGAATTTCTCCTCCAAAAATCAGCTTTTCATTCCTTAATCAGAGCTTACAAGGAACCTCCACATGTTGCTAAAACAGCAGCTGTATGGTTATCAAAATCACCTCAAACTGAGCTGTATGACCTGCAGAGAAAGTATGGCCTGCACGGAAAAGAAAGACAGCAGTTGTACGGCTTGTTCTGCCTTCTGTACGGCTGCTGTATGGATCTGTATGACTTTACAGATCTACTGTACACCTGCATTTTCAACCTACTGAAAAGCTGCAAGTCAATCCTCTTCCTGGTGTGCTGCTTTCTTTCTTCTGGTTGCTCAACCTGCTCAACTGTTCAACTATAAACCATAGTTTTAAAAACAATACCTCTCTATTTTGTCTTATTATGCTTTTCTGAAACCCTATTCTACCAAAACCCTAATCTCCAAAACCCTAATGTAATTTTGAGATGTACGGTTGATATTAAATCTAGTGGTCACCAATTAAATGTTTTGAACCACTTCCTGCACGTTCACACTGAAACCTGTTCAAGAAGTTCCTACTCAAACTACATTTCTCAACACCCCCTCTTAGCGAGTGTTGAGAACTACAGTGGCAACTGCTTGTGGTATTACAGCAAGTGAAAAATAAATTCTATAGGGTCATACATGAGGGTTAAGGTCCATTTTCTTTGGCTTGAAGGTGATAATGGAGTTCATCATTGCAAAATAGTCACCCAAAACGATATGGATAGATTTCAAGCGTAGCAAATGTTGAATTTTCAATTTTCAGATCTGATAATTGTTTCCTTATGATTTCAAACAGAATTTTATGCCACTGTTATCATAGAATAATTACACACTGAAAATCTCAACCAAAATAAATTTGCAGCGGAAACAACATAATCATAGAAAGATAGCCATGCACAGTAGACACAAGATTTTACCCTGGGAAACCCAACCTTGGGAGAAAATCCAACAACTTTTCTTAAGAAGAATTCCAACCAATAAGTACATCTTCATCAATATGAAAAAACCAAGCACATAAAGAATTTTGCCCTTGTATGAGGAAGAACCCTCAAAGATAGTGAACCCTAGACAAGATAGCGCACCTCAAAATTTGCGCAACTGGCAACTGACAACTTGCAACTACAACTATAACTGGCAACTGCAATTGCAACTGCAACTGCGACTGGGACTTGCACACTTGATGGGAAGAGCTGTGATTGTGATGAAAAATGAGATGATCAAGCCTTTTATTTATATGAATTGAGTCACCTTTAATTTCCTTGTAGGGACGACTTGTTCTTTTTGTCTTCAGTGTCTTCTTTAATGCTTTCCGGGGTTTCTTTAATGGTTTGTCTTGTCTTCTTGGCATTTCTTCTTCACTAGAAAAGTTGTTCATGAGCCTTGTTGATGTATCATCTCCTCACATGCATGTCTAATTAATATAGGGCTCTAATGTTGAGTAGATCCACCGAGAAGCCCCTCATCACAAGAGGTCTCTTGAGCCTACATCTTCAACATTAGACTAGACTTGTAAACAAGTCAAACCTTCCCTATAAAAAATAGATCACTCCATCCTGGAGCAGGCAATGTGAGAGCATCTCGAGTCTTTTTCACTCCTTGTCAAATCAGCATGACTAATAGGAGAAAGAATTCCCCTGGGCCATTCACCACTAGTCAAATCAACATGGCCCCGTGAGTGAATGTATCATTCTCCCTTGGTCAAATCAGTATGACCAATCTGGGTGAATGTCTGCTCGATGCTGTTAACTAGAGAAACATCAACAACAAGATCCTAAAGATTTAGCCAAGGCAAAAAGGAGGAGTTGGAAACAACAACCACTCTCAAAAAGAGGAAATGAAGTTCCCTTAATCATTGAAGAAGCCCGCAAGAGACTAAACCTTGGAACCTTGGTGCAAATGTTTGACATGGGAGGGAGGGATGAAACGAACATTAAGGTTGCAAGAGCCATATTTGGATGTGGAATTCAATGTAATGTAGTCTTCATATTGGCATGACATGCTTAGGGAAGTTAATGAGGCCCCTAAGGGTTACAAGGGGCCAAACTTTGAGAAAGTGCACACTATCCTTCTACGAAAGGAGAGATTGATTGTGGAGAAAGTGTTGGAACCAATTTGTTCTAGTTGGAGTGGCAGCGATGTCTCTATTATCTTTGATTGTTGGATTGATATGACCAATAGGCCATTGGTAAACATTATTGTAGTGTCTCCTCCAGGCCCATACTTCTTGAGGGCAATAGATGCTTTGGGGAAGGAGAAAAATGCCGAATGGATTGCTGAAAAAAATTTCAGAAGCAACCAAGATCATAAGCCCTTCAAATATTGTGCATGTCATCACAGGTAATGCATGTTCTTGCAAAGCAGTTGGGGCGATTATTGAGGCATGGTATGACCATATTTTTTGGACACCTTGTGTGGTTCATAGTTTAAATCCATTGTTGTTGAAGTTGAATGGATGAAAAAACAACGTGAAGAAGCAAGAGATGTTTAATTTTTTATCACTAGCCAACAACGTGCACATGCTATGTATAAGGAATTTTCCAGACTCCAACTTCTAAAGGTTGGAGAAACCAGATTGGCATTGCATTGTATAATGATCAGGTGGTTAGTAGACATGAGGTAAGCTTTGTCCTCCATGGTTGTTAATCAAATGGTGGCAAACATGGAAGCAAAGCAACATTGAGAAAGCAATCCAGTTTAGAGGTACCATTCTTGATGAGGTTTTGTGGGTTCAAACTGAGCTTTTTGTTTCCATAATGGAGCCACTAGTTAATTCACTGAAACTTTGTGATTTAGATGTGCTTATGTTGGGTGGCATTTATGAGGGAACTGACCGTATATCAGAAATAATTCAACAACTTCTTGAATACAAGACCCTCTTTTGTATGGCACCTTAAAGGACATAATTATTAGTAGATGGAACAATAACAATGGCCTTTGCATGCTTTAGCCTATGCTTTAAATCCAAACTACTATGATGAGTCATACTTGGCTAAGTTTGGGGGTAAGAGAAGGGACCCAAACAAAGGCAGTGAGGCGGCCAATGGTTTTAGAATGACAATTTCAAAGATATTCTCTAATCTGATGGAGTTTGTGGAGCTAAAGAACCAATTTACTTCATTCATCACAAGAAGTGGTGAATTTGGAAATGTAAATTCACTAGCTCATAGGTGAACTATGAAGCCTAGCTCATATGATATTATGGTGCATAAACTCTAGAGTTACAAACTCTTGCTTCTAGAGTTCTTTCGTAGGTTTTCAACGCTTCAGTAACATAGATAAAGTGGAGCACCTATGGGTTCATCCATTTGGTCAAGAGAACAAACTTCGATCAACAAAGGAAAAAGTTCCTGTGAAAGATATTCTATACATTCACTCAAATCTATGCCTCATCTTTTGATTGAAGCTAGAATTTAGCAAAGGTTCTTCAAAGCTATGTGATGTGAATCTCGAAAATGTAGACTTGGATACCCCTAATTGCTTGATTGCAAAACTCTCTTTGGCTAGTTCTTCTATAGATGCTCTTGGTGTTGGGGATTTGGATGAGGCATCCATGCCTAGGTTTTCCCATGCTGCTTCGTATCATCTGTCTGGGGAATTAGGTGCTATTCCATTGGAGGATGTGGATGGTGAGGACTATTTGTTAGATTAGTCCAACTCGAGATTTTATTTCCAGTTTTTCATTTTGGGCTTGTGGAGCTTTCCAGATAAGCTTAGTTCTTGTTATTTTGAAGAACTTTAGTCTCGTGTCTTGACTCTATCTTTGCCATGTTGACACATTATGAAATTGTTAATATTTGAATTTGCATTTGATATTAATATCTGGGCCTCGACTAACTAATCTTGATTCTCAATCTGTATAGACTCTAGAAAGTATGGATTTTGTGAAATGACAATCTGAAATTTGACTTATCATTTCAATGTTTCAGTTTCCTTGTTTCAAATTTAAATTTTCAAATCTTGTTTATGTAGGAAATCTGAAAAGCCAATTTGATTTCAATTCTGAAAATTACTTGTTATGTATGAATCTATGATGTCATGATGTATGAATGAGAAATCAAAATCATGATGTTACAACTTACTAGTTGATATGCTTTATTTTTTTTTAGTTCAAATGACATTTGAGATTTCGTTTCATTGTTTTTCAATTTAAAATTAAAATTTTAAATGTGTGTTTATTACAAAAAATAGCATTAGGGTTCTGATTCCCCAATTCCTAATTTTGGGATTTGTGCTGCACCCCCACCAGATTCTTTTGTGGATTCTGATTGCACCAACAATTAGTGTAGCTTTGGCTAAATTATACTATTTATATTAATAATTAGCATGTAAGGTTGTGTCCTTTGACACAGTCATTTCTCTTATGCACTGCATATGACATTCTTCTTGACTACCTATCAACGGTTCTTTGTATCAACCACAATTATTAATTATTATTATGTCCTGAAGAAAAGTATGAGCTTTTCATTTTTCTTGTTAATGCCTGTGGCATCTTGTGACTTTTACAAGTTACATTGCCTTCCTCTTTAGTTTGTGTACTAAAGTTGATTAATAAGTAACTCAAAGTGTCTAGGATTTGTTAACCCCTAGATTTCCACCCTTGGAAATCTTGAGGGTTAAGAGCCAACATGCATCATTTTGGTTGGCATTCTGAGATTCTCCTAGAATTTAGCACTTATGTTGAGCAAGAGGTTGGTTCCAATCAGAAGCATGTATATGATCGGTACATGGTTGTTTGGTTTGGAGTTAGAGTTTGCTTGGTTTTCCATGCATTGGAGAGAGATGTTTTGCATACAACAAGTGTTGCTACTTTTTAGGAGACACGGTTTGAGTGGGTCTCTTGACAGTTTGGAGCAGTTATGAGCATATAGGGATGGTCCTTGCATGATTCTAGGCTCGATAACATCTTTTCGGGCGACATGCAAGAACTTTCTATTTTTAGCAATTTGGGCTCGAGGCCCCAAATTCAAATTTTGAGCACATATTATTGATCCTTGAGACATTTTGAGTCTTTTGGACCTCTTCCGGGATGATTCAACATAGATTTCTATTTTTAGTAGGTTGACCACCAGGGCTTGCATGTTGATTCTGATTGTGGATTCAAATGTCTTGTGGAAAATCAATCGAATGAGTATAATATCATTGACATGCGGGGATTTTCTATTTTTAGTAGTGGACACATGGTGGTGGTCTCCTAGTCATCTCGAATATTTTTGGAGAGTTTGGGTCAGTTTCGACAAGTTTCAAATTTTTGGGACTGGATGGCTATTTTTGGAAATTTCTATTTTTAGTAGTCATTGTCATCTCTAGCAGTGACAAGTGGCAAGCTCAAATTTTGACATGTGGCAGAGTATCAGGGTGATGTGGCATCTACATGGCATCATGGACCAAGGGTGCATTTTTCAAGATTATGCATTTAATAAGAAATTAATTAAGCTAAAGAGGTGGCGCATGGGTGAGGTGGCATTTCTCGGGAGAAAGTTTAGACGGTCAAGGCTAACTTTTCTCACTAACCTTCATCATTTACCATAGTTTCACTTTCCATGCATCAATTTCTAAAAATTGTCCCTAAATTGCTTTTAAACGCAAAATTCCTAAATTTTAGGAAATCCCTAAAAAATAGGGCGAATTTCCCTTTAGCTAATAACTCAGTCATCCCTTGGCCAAAGTTAGCCTTTTGACATGTGTTGGAAAGCTAAAAATATCCTCCATGCATCTTTAACCATCATTAAACCCAAACGCATTTTTTTATCCCTCATTCACATGTGGCGCATTAAGGGAGATCCACACTCACTGTTCCTTTTGCATGCCACCTCTACTTTGCCTTTGTTCCTATTCTTAGCCATTTCAATCCACATAAGCGCCTATCTAAGCGCCTCTCTCCAAGCGTGGAGTTTATTTTGAGTGTTCTCATATTCCATGTGCGACCTCTCTTGCATGCTAAGCGTATATTCCTCTATCCCATGCGCACTTGAACTCTCACACCCACCTCCTATCCTTTGAGCATGCGCTTAGTCTCCATTTTACTCACCCATCTATACTTAAAACTCTCACACTCATCACATCTCTTTCTTTCTTATGCACAATTATTGCTTACATGCCTTAACTCCCTCTTTGATTCCACACGTGGGTTTCTCGCTTCTCATTATTCTCATGTGCATGTGTTCCTCATCTCTCACTTGTCTTTCCTTACCTATGCGCATGTCATCCTCTCACTTCTAGTCTACTCCCATGCGCATACACTTTCCCTTCTTACTTCCCATGCGACCTCTCGCTTTTCCCTTGGGATATGTGCCCTTTAGAGCTATATAATGGATGGTCACTATGAGTTATTGATCAGATATTCCAGCAGCTAGCATACTTTCTCTCTCATTCCTCTCTCTCATTCTTAGTCTAGTGACTCTTCTTTGAGCAAAGTGATCATTGTATCGGTTGTGGATTTGTCAATTGTGGCGCAGCCAACCCTCTTGCAATGCTATCAATAAAGAAATTTTGTGTTTGTGTTCTAACCTTGTTTCTTGATGGTACTTTGTGAATTTTGCAATTATATTAGTCACGTTCCTTACTATTCATTGTGGTTTTAATCAATCTTTTGAGCGGTGTTCTTTTCTTCTTCTATATTTCTTGTGCTAACCCTGTAGGATACCTCCAAGCGAACAAACTATTTTTCCTCCTTGTTTTGGACAGTTTTAACATGCTGTCCAAGACATAACAGCATCTGTTTGTTGTCATTTAACGCAGAAAATCAGACTTAGGGCAGCAGCAATTCACCCTAGGGACTCCCCCCCCGAGGCTAGCAAGCACTAGCCCAAATGGAGAAGGGTCTAGCCCGTGACAATTTGGGGCTTTTCTCCTTGAATTAGCCGAGTCTTCATCGCTGTTATAACAGGTTTATCAGATCAATTGGAGGGTGGAAATTTGTGCTAACAGGAACCAACTCATCATTTGATTTAGCTCTAAAGTTCTAGTGATTTTCTTTACAAATAGTATCAAGTTAATTTATAAACATTCGGTGTTTGTTAATGCATTGTTTGGCATATTTTGCTGTACCATCTTTGCATAAAAAATTTGGGGCCACTGTTTCTCCTATTTTCCAATATGTCTATCTTATGTATTAAATGTACCTTATATCTATGTCCGAAATTAAGCCCAGTAGGCTAGCCCGAGTGGTTGAGAGCCGTGAAAGGCAAGCAGGAGGTCTCAAGGTCAAGTCCCTGGGCTGGCTGCCTCTGTGTATGTGGGCCTCACTCGATGTCCTTGCTGGGGCAGCGTACAATATTCTATGCATACAAGTGCTCGGGGATTTCCCAGGGATGTGTTTTCCAAGGAAAATTATCTATGTTTGAAACTAAGTTGCCAGGGTACGTGGGGACGACGAAGTGGTAGGAATGCCACTTGTTGCAAATTGCAATCAGGGTGCTGGTAATGTCAGGTTCACGTATAAAATTTATATATATGAAAAAAATTAGATATGTACCTCTGGTCACTGACTCACTGCTAACAAATCCCTGCAAAAAAATCACTCTCAGAATAACTTCCTGGACAGATTCATAAAATAGATCACAGGGCATAGAAAATGCAAATTACATGTTATATCAGTTTCTTGGGCATGAAGGATGTGGTTCAGAGCTAAAAAGTGAGAATACTTGGCATGGGTTTAGACCGTACAAATCAAAATTTTGAATTGTTTCAAGGGGACATCTCCTGAGTTTAGTCAGGAGAGCTTACCTGTACCTGGAAAATGGGATGCATCCCCCAGGATGGGGATATGTGTTTCTGCAATGGGGAGATACGTTTTTGGGATAGCGTGCATCTCCAAAACAGGGAGAGGCAGGGATGTGTCTCCTAAGGCAGGGGATGTGTTCCCTGGCAACACTGGTTGGAAACAATCTAGTACACACAAAATTTCTTATTTTCTGAGAGAAGGTAAAACGCAGAAATCAGTTGTTGTTTCTGCTATTTTCCTTATGCCTATGATTTTATATTAGTATCTGAATTGTTGCTTGTCTTGGCATGCCATTTAAAAAACTGTGAGGCTATTCTTTTACTTTTTCATTAACATTAGGTCCTACATTGGCTTATTTAAGAAAATGTTACAAGCTTTTATCACTTGCAATTCATCTTCCCTTCAGAAGTAATATTGTACATTATTTTCCTGTTCTTCAAGGTGCTTTCTGTTAGAATATAAAAGATTGTGCTCGTTTTACCATTGACAATACCCTTGTCACCCAACCATAGGCCGAAGCCACCCTCCGAGCACCTTAACCTTGACAGAGAATCACTCTGGAAGCAAACCCTAGGCTAGATAGCCAAACAAAGGGTATCGCACCTTTCCCCAAGGATAGCGCACCAACAAGAGCTGATCAGATGTTCCAAACCCTAGCCAAGAGCAATGTTTTAAAAACCGAAACTGGTCAAGGGTCCAACCTGAACCGGTAATAAACCGTTTTTTTTTAAAAATACATAAAATATTTAAATTTTAACGAAAAAATATATTTTTAAGATTTTAAATCATGTTTCCAAATCATTAGAGACAATTAGAGACAAAATATCCAAAGTATGCTCATGAATATATCAAAATGTCACCAAGTGCAATACATATCTAGAGATCGAAAAGATTTTAAATCATGTTTCCAAAGCATTAGAGACAATTAGAGACAAAATATCCAAAGTATGCTCATGAATATATCAAAATGGCACCAAGTGCAATACATATCTAGAGATTGGAACATAAATACATAATCAAGGAGGCTCTAGA
>JASDQU011104541.1:6847-27569 GCA_032191745.1 Picea mariana
TAATGGTGAGAAAGGAGAAAAATATTAAAATAAGAATACTAACAGACATTGCAAATTTTGTGATAAGTATGGTCATGATGAGTCCAAATGTTTCAAGAACATGGAAACTTTAGAAGCAACGATGGAGAAGCACAACATCAGTATTGATTCTACTTATTTTTCTTTTTCTCATGGACATGCACTTTCTACTTCTGGTTTCTCTTTCAATACACCTTCTACTTCTACTATTGATAAGTGGCTTATTGATTATGGAGCATCTTATCATATGGCTAAGGATACAGACATATTTTATAGTCTAAATGAATGTAACACCAAGAAAATATTTGTTGGTGATGATAGATCTCTTTGTGTTGAAGGATTTGGAATAGTACAAGTAGAAAATGACCATTTCAATGATGTATTATGTGTTCCAAGTATTTCTTGTAACCTTCTATCAATATGTCAAATCACTCATTCAGGTGAAGGTAAAATCGTAGAGTTTTGACCTCACCAAGTTGTAATCAAGGATCTAAAAGATCCTAATCATGTTCTTGCAACTGGAATTGCTGATGATATTACCAGGTTGTACAAGTTTGACAACTTTGGTTCATCATCTTTTTCATCAGTTTTTATTACCCATAGCGATGACTTGAGCAAACTTTGGCATGAGTGGTTTGGTCATCTAAACTATCGCTCATTACAACAACCATGTAATCAACAGATGGTGATTGGTCTTACTCTTGTTTCATGCAGAGATGGTGTTTGTGTCGGTTGTGTTCTGAACAAGCATCATCGGGATAGTTTTGAAAAACATTCCTCTTGGCACGCCTTGGGTCCTTTGCAGCTTGTTCACAGTGATTTGTGTGGTCCACTTTCTTCTCCTTTTTTTTTTGGGTGCAATTATTTCTTGACTTTCATTGATGACTTTTCCAGACATACTTGAGCTTACTTCTTAAAACTTAAGAGCGGAGTTTTTGACAAGTTTTTGGCCTACAAGGCCCTTGTAGAAAATAAATCTGGACATCAAATTCAAAGGTTAATAACAAATAATGGAGGCGAATATGTGAACAATAATTTTACAAATTACTGCACTACACAGGGAATCCAAATGAAACACACTGTTCCATATACACCTCAACAAAATGGTGTTGCTGAGAGAAAGAACCGCATATTAAAAGAAATGGCTAATTGTATGATCCAATCTAAGGGATTAAGTCTAAAGTATTGGGTGGAAGCCATCAACTGTGAAAATTACATAGTAAATTGCACTCCCACAAAGGCTCTTAAAAATATAACGCTAGAAGAAGCTTGCACTAAAATTAAACTAGATGTAAGTCACTTCTGTGTATTTGGCAGTATAGCATGGGCTCATATTCCTGATGAGAAATGGAAAGCATTGAAACCTAAAAGTGAGAAGTGTATATTTGTTGGTTATTCTGAATATGCCAAAGGTTACAGACTTCTTTAATCACATTGTAATTAAATTATTAATAGAAGAGATGTTAAATTTGATGAAAATATCTTGGCCTGCGAGCCTAATTCGGTGTTTGTGCCTTCTTTGGCCTGCGATCCTAATTTGACAATTGTTTCTTCGTCGTCCTGTGAACCATCTTCGACGTTTGTGCCATCTTATGATCTGGTTTCTTCTTCATATGATGACAGTGAGGATGAAAATCCACCTCTGCCTACTCACCCTCCTCCAGATGAGTCCTTTGAATGTGAACCAACACCATCTCCACCGCTTCCTAGATGGGTCCATTCAACACAAGAAGCAGCTTGTGATCTTTTCGGTGATCCTTCAGATCAACGTCGGACACATTCACAGTTCCAGTGAGCATCTTCTCTTTTGGCCCAAGTTTTAGAAAATCATGATCCAGAGACATTTGCAGAAGATTTAAGTCATCCAGATGTGGATACAACAATGAATGAAGAGTATCGTTCTTTAATGGAAAATGACACTTGGGATCTTGTACCTCTTCCAAAAGAAGAAAACTTGTCATATGTAAATGGGTCTACAAAACTAAGTATGCATTAGATGGAAGTGTTGAAAGACCCAAGGCTCGTTTAGTTGCCAAAGGATTTTCCCAAGTTGAAGGAATTGACTATCATGAAACCTTTTCCCCTGTAGCCAAAATGAATTCCATATGCCTTGTTCTTTCCCTTCCTGCCTCACATAAATGGGAGTTCCATCAGATGGATGTTAAATCCACCTTCTTGCATGGATATTTTCAAGAAGAAATATACATAGAACAACCTTTGGCTATGTCCAAAATGACTCTAGCCTTGTTTGTCGCCTTAAGAAATATCTTTATGGTCTCAAGAAAGCTCCCCGAGATTGGTATGCCAAAATGGACACCTTTCTTATTGCCACTGGATTATCTAGATGCCATTTTGATCCTAATGTCTATACCAAGTAAGTAGGAAGCCATCTCATAATCCTTTTCCTTTATGTTGATGACCTTATCTTACTGGTAGTGCCTCAAAAATTTTAAACCATGTGAAAACCAGCCTTAAGAAGAAATTTGAAATGACAAACTTAGGTTTTTTCACTATTTCCTTGGCCTCCAAGTTTTTCAAACCAATGAAATAAATTTTCTTTCCCAGTCTAAGATTGATTGTGACCTTGTTCGTCGCTTTCACATCAACGATTGTAAACCAACCCCTTCTCCCTTATAGTCTATATTCAAGCTTACTCCCACCTATTCTTCTCCTGAAGTTGATGACACCCTGTACCGTCAGTTAGTTTGTAGCCTCTTATACTTGACTCATACCCATCCTAATATTTCCTTTATTGTTGGTCTTGTTGCCCGGTATATGCAAACGCCCCATGAAAGCCATTGGAAAGTAGATAAAAGGATACTTCGCTATGTTTGTGGTACAGTTCAGTTCGAGATACATTACAGTTCAGGGGGGACTCCTTTATTGATTGGTTTCACTTATTCATATTGGGTCGGCGACCCTAATGATCGTAAGTCTACTGGAGGTTATGTTTTCAGGATTGGTTTAGGACCTGTCACTTGGGCCTATAAGAAACAACATGCTATTACGCTTTCTTCAGCAGAAGTAGAGTACTGAGCAGTGGTAAATGAAAGTCAGGAAGCCCTGTGGCTTCGACAGATCCTTTCATAGCTTGGATTCCAGCACCAACATCTGACTAGCCTTTGGTGTGACAATCATAGTGCAATCAATATTTCCAAAGACCTAGTTCAACATCAGTGTAGAAAACACATCAAGCTACACATGCACTTCATCAAGAAGCTCATTCATGATCAAGTTATTGAAGTGTTCTTTTTCCCTATAGAATATCAAGTTGCAGACATTTTCACAGAGTCTCTTACAGAAGCAAATTTTTCCAAACTTCGATCTATGTTAGGAGTTCAAGAAGTTTTCATTAAGAGGGTATAGGCTCTAATTCCTCCTTCCTTCTCCTATTGTGTCACAATTGTAAATCCTTCAATCTTATCCCAANACTTGGTTTATTGTGTCATTAGGTAAAAGTGTGTTTTATAGTGTGTTTCTTTAGTATGCATTAGTATGCATTTGTAGTTATGAAATCTAACAGTCACGATATGTTCACAACATAGAGTGATATGACGGTTCATACTCTCCTAGATATTAATGACCATTGATCCATGGATTAACACCCAATTGGTCCATGATCTCTATTTAAAGAGCATGGAGGGTCATTTCCTGATGATTGATGATGAGAAACTCTCTTGTAAAATCTTTTTGTAATATTTTTCTTTGCATTAATAAATGGCTCCAAGTGGCCGCATTGGTTGGGGCTGTGGATGTTTCCCCATAGGGGTTTTACAACGTGAAAACATCAGTGTGTTGATCTTTGATCTAGTTATGTGAGTGGTTACTAAAGTTGTTCATCCTCTTTTGGAATACTTGTGTTGTCAAACACACCCTAAGATAAATAATGGCCAAGTGTAGAGCATACTTCCTCGAGGCTTGTCTAAGAATCCATATGACCAGGACCTAGGAACCCATCATTAGGTGTTAAAGGAGCTAACATTTTATGGCTTTGAAACTACGGGAGTTCGGAGCTCTGGGACACTATGACTTCACCAACTCCAAAACCAACTGAAGGAAACCTGTTGGTTTAGTTACCAGTGATTTTGACCGACATCTAGTGGTTTCCCTAACCATGACTATGGAATTTGTCCCACCGTGAAACCCTAACTCACTTGCAGGTCATGAAGTAACACGATCCATAGATCTGAGGGTACTCGAGAGCCTCCTTGACCATTGGATCTATGTCGTGGTCAATCTGACATTGAATTATTTAGGAAAATAGTGGTGTCATAACACCAAAACCCTTGAATGATGGAGTTGATAATTAACATGGGCCGTGGATCTAAGGATCCTTCAGGACCCTTCTCGACTATTAGATCAATCCTAGTGAAAGGATAGCATAAATTATTTTGGCGAAGTCCTACTCTAGGAGGTTTGACATGATGGTGAACGAGAATATCGCCGAAGCGTCGAAGGACGGAGTGGTGTGGCATGATAGTGTCACCTAGGGTGATGTGTACCCATAGTAGGTGTTCCACTGTCATCTTGATTTGGGACCCTCATAGACCTTATGTGTCAAATAGACCTTGACATGTATCACCAGTTGATTGGGCCACGTGTCACCCTTGTCTTTTTCCAATTGTCTCCATTGGATCTACGCTATGGTTAGTCCTACATTAACAACTCTGGGAGAAAGGGGGTGTTGAGTGGGTATAACCCCCGAACGCCAAACTCATGAAGTGGCGAGAACCATACATATGAGGATGCTTCGATATCTCCCATGATTATTAGATATAAATCGTAGTTAGTCTGACATTGACCACTCCGGTAGTAAAGATGAAGTTACACAACAGATTCCCCAAACGATGAAGTTACAAAGTAAAAAAGGCTATAGATCTATGGATCTACGTTGAAAAATCTCGACTAAGAGATCTAAGGGGTGCTAGAAGGCTGTTAGTCTAGGGTGGTATGGCACACTAATGTCACCCAGGGTGATGTGGAACCACATTCAACGTGCCATGTGTCACCTCGATTTGTGCTTTTCATAGACCCTATGTTCCCATTAGAATGTGACATGTGTCACCCACTGATGGGGCCACATGTCATTTATGTCTTGTCGCATGTCACCCCTTCTGGCACATATTCACATGGCCTAATAACACGTGGACACTTTGAGAGTCTAGGAAGAGACGAATGAGACTTTATGATGTTGTTATATGTTTGGAAATTTTTAACTGTGTGTTGTTAGTGTTCCAAATAAAGAAGTTGAATTCACCTTAAAAATTGTATGTGTTGTTCCTAAACTAGTACGTAATTAACTAACATAAAATGTTTTATCAGAACTCAAGTATTCAATGGATAGCAAGAAAGTTGCAGCGTAAAGTATGGTGACACACCATGAGTTGGAGGAAAGCTCCCACAATAGAGAGGACGAGTCTGATGAGAGGAAGGTGGTGGAAAATACTCCATATTTGGCTAAAACCATAAGAAGCCTCATGGAAAAATTAGATAGTTGTAAGGATCACAATGAAAGGCTCATAAAAGAATAGGAAAATAAAACGGAAATTAATGCATTCATACTACAAATCCTATCATATATACAAAGTAAAATCCAACATGGACCAACATCCAGTCATATGGACAGACATCATACTAAGAAAACCCAAAGTCCACCTAAGATACAAAGGCATGGTCCTGAAAGTGGGCATAGAAGGAGGAGCACCTCGAATAAGGCCCAACATGCAGCCAAGCGAAAATCAATGGAAGACTCTTATGATGAGGAAACTAACAACTCCAAGGGATCTTCTAGTAGAAAAACTAGTTCACATTCCCAGAGGAAAAGAATGAAGAGGAAACATTCCAAGAGCCATGAAATGAAAGAGTTTAAGAAATCCAAACCACCCACTTTCGATGGAGAAATTAAGAATGGGGGAGAAAAAAAATTATGGCTAGCCGACTTGAAGAGGTACTTCAGAGTGCATGACTACTCTGAAAAAATAAAGGCTCGATTAGCCACTTTCAACCTGAATGGAAAGGCCTCCATTTGGTGGAAGGAGCTTAGGAATGTGAAAGGAGTACATGAGAAGGAGGTGTTTTGGAAATAATTTGAGAAATACTTCAAGAAGAAGTATCTGTCAAAGAAATACTTTGATGGGAATACCAAGGAGTTCTATGAACTCAAGTTCGGACAAATCACAATAGATGAATATATCAACAAATTTATTGAGTTGATAAGGTATGTGCCCTACATAAAGGATGAAAAGCTAAAGATGCAATGATTCATTAGTGGACTGCCTCAGTCCTTTCGGGACAAAATTAAATTTGATGAGCCAAAGACCTTAGAAGATACTATCCTAAAAACAAGGTATTTCTATGAGCAATTCAATAATAAGACACAACATCATGAGGAATGGAAGAAGAAAAACAATTCAGGATTCAAGAATAAGGAGTTTAAATCCTCAAGATTTAAGAACCATGGGAAAAGATCTAAGATGATCCTTCCTACTAGAAGTGTATATCAACAAAATTTTCCATCTCATAGTGGTAATAAACTCTTTGGAGTAGCCCCAGGTAAGACTAATAACCCAAAGAGAGAACCCTTGAAATGTTGGGGTTGTGGGGAAGAACATCTATTGAGGGACTTTCCACATAGGCAGTAGAACAATAGGATGGTACACAAAATCGAAGAGGTTACCATAGCCAATGATGTGTATAGGAGCATGCCACAAATCTATGCATCCTTGGATAGTAGACAAGTTGACCACCAAGCTTCAGTGGTGGAAATGGAAGGTATGATTTCCAACCAACTAGTATCCATTTTAGTTGACCCTGGTTCTGATCTGAGTTATGTTTCCCCTCAAAATGTTGAGAAATGTAAATTGTAGCAAGTAAAACATGCTAAATCATGGCTAGTACAACTAGCCACTAGAACCAAAAGAAAGGTAACAAAGGTCATACCAGCATGCCAATTCATTATGAATGGATTACCCACCCAAGACACGTTAAACATGCTCCCTTTAGGATCTTATGACCTACTGATTGTCATGGATTGGTTGGCTTCTGTTCTAACCCTAATTTGCACTAGACATGCTTACCTAGCATTAGGCCATCTTAGATTCCTTCTTTGCCAAAACATTGTTGAACAACTCTTCTTAAAAACCCCTTTTATAAAGGTCTACGCACCCTAATACTTTACTACACGTGTGTGCACACTAGTTGACCCAAGACAACACATGTGTACCTACAAAAGAATGAAAAAAGGAAAGTTGTTGATGGAACACACAACTTTGGGTAAGTTAACTAAACCTTTTGTCCATGAATGGCCAGAAGTTCGACCAAATACCTAGCTTCTTCTGGCCTATAAAAGAAGGGTTAGGGGTCTCATTTGGAGGAGGAGAATCATAGCAAAGAAACTATACCCGATTGCACATTCCCTTTGTCCCAACCTTTATCCATCCTTATGCAAAGAGAAGTATAGAGAAAAGAAGTTGGAGGATAGTTGAAGAGGAGCGTAGGACCAGGTTCATGGAGTAGTGGTCGGCTTCACCATTGTAAGTTGATTTCTTGAAGTTAATAATAAAGAAGTACTTGTCCCATCCCACCATATGAGGTTTTCATGGTTCATTGCGTACATATTGATTAAATCTCTAAGCCATTAATCTGTAGATCAAATTCATGTGGAGTTCTTTGTTTGTCTTGTGTGAATGCAAGGCAACCTTGGGAGGAGAGTTGCAGTCAAAGAGAAACCAAGCGTGAATAAGGATCGATATCAAATGCTCAAAATAAGGTATGCTCACTTGATCTTCTTAACTACGTATTTGCTTAAGAATAATGGGGATTAGGTCTGGGACGACGCTAGAAAGTACGAATCTTTAGGTCTTTTTTTCACGCATGATAAAACCCTAAGTTCTAGTCCGTAGAGGGATTTCCCACTCACAACAAAATTGGTGACCATACTAGGGATTATCTAGGGTTTCTGGGAATGTTTTTTTTTCTTGGGTATTTATAAGAACTGGTCTCATTTCCTGTTTTTAAGGTTTCTACAAAAGTCTGAGCTAATATATATTCTGGTCTTCCATACAAGTTATCTCTGTTTCTTTGCTTGACTGTATTTTTTTTTCTGAGACCCATAGAGGTATACTCAGCCTGTATAAGGTCTGCACGCATGTACCTGCACCCTACCTTCTCACAACCTGCATGTACACGCTAGCTGAGGAAGTGTCAGTCGCATGTATGATTCCAAAAAATTTATTTTAGAGAGGCAGTCATCCTCTCCCCTATCATAAATAGTCCTTCTCAGTGGCTTTCTAGAACTCTTTCTATCCTTTGTTGTTTGTAGTCTATAACTTAGGTTTCACCTCAGATTGTTTTGTTCTATGAAGTTTTCCTTGAATTTTTTTCTTTTTCTGTTAAAGTGTCTGAGTCTTCAATAGATTTTGTTTCTCAGTACCAATAGTCTCTGCCTGGGCTTGATTACTTGTCCTTTCATTTTTTAGAGTTTCATAAGTACACACAGCCTGTATAAGGTCTGCATGCATGTACATGCGCCCTGAATTTACACAGCTTGCATGCACACACTTGCTATTGAACTGTCAGCAGCGTGCCTATGGAGAAAAGTTTTGTTTAAGGTGAGGCAGTCATACTTTCATTTGTCAAAAGTTATACCTCTCATGTTTTTTGGGTCTTTGTCATAGCATCTTAGCCTAGGTTTGGACTCTATTATAGCTTGCTTTTTCATTGAAAGATTTCTTGTGCTTCCTAGCTTTTTAAACTTATTTCTAGCTTTATTTTATCCATGAATCATGCATTCATCAGTTTCTTTTAGAATCTTTTGTTATTTCTGTTTTGATTGGAAGAAAATATAAAAAACTTGGCTTGTTAGGTCTCTTTCTTTCTTGGCATTGGCTTTGAATTGTTATTTGAAAAAGAAAAAGAAATTAGCATAGTGTTGTGTTTTCTTCTCATCTTAAAAGCATTTCAAAAACAAAAAAATAAGAAATATAATCATTCTTTGCCAGTGTTTATATAAGTTTCATCATTTTTTGCAAGAGTCTTAGCAACATCAGTTGCACTACCGTACCCCTTTTGACTAAATCAAGCCTTGAAAAGAACGCTAATCTAAAATTAATTATACTTTTTATGTTTGTAGGGTCAACCAACTAGTTTAGGGTTAGGGCCTTGAATTAGGTTGGAGAGGAAACTCTTCAAGGCGATTGAATAAAAAATTAGAGTTTGAGTTAGGGAGTGTTAAAGTCCAATATCGAGTAATTTATCCGGGACCCCCCTCTAATACAGGGGATAAACACGAGGTCACATGTGGAAAGGTAGTGGAGATAACCCCTCAAGAGTCGGACCAATTGTAGTGGAGAACACATATAGAGGGCTTGTCTTAGGATTCCGTCGAATTCATTTTCCTCGGAGCTTCGTGGGTCTCAAATCCATTCGAGGTCCTTAGTTGTCTTCCGGACCACTTTCTTTCGATACCCTTGAAAGGTTTCGGGATTGATACCCTACTCATTGTGGTCTACCCGACTGTTGATTGTACCCGCCTGGTGACTGTTCGCGAGCTGGCAACTTAGTTGCCTTTATTCTAGGGACTTACACAGGTGACTGCGGGGGTATACCATGGTACCTAGGGAAGACATAGGGCCATGCTTTGTAGAGTATACCAAAAGGGTGCTTTTGTATTCGAGTTTGACTTGTACCGGTAAGTTGCTCTAGTGTTGGTTGGTGTAACTGTTCTTCCAACTAGTTAGTCATTTACTTGATTTTCCTTTAGGGGTTTTTCTAGTGTGTGCTCTATGCTCCCTAGTTTTCCATAGTGAGTTAGTCAGTCATTGGTTTGGGTCTCTAAACTAGGGTGGTAGACTGCCCACTCTACCAGTCATGAGGAATTTTTCAGTCTTCCTCTTAAAAATGTGGAGCCACCTCTTTATAGGTGTTGTTTTGATACCACTAGTTTTCTAGAGTCAATGCGTGAGAATTTTACAGACTTGAATGATCCTGCAAGGGGATAACTCATGCATAGGATCTTCATGGCCAAATTTCTCGACAATACACAACAAGGAGCCCCTTCGCAAGGGGATTCTTGTGCTTTTCCTTTCTTCGAAAATGTGGGTGTCCCTTTGATGGCCACTTTGTACATTCCTGGGTTGAATGTGGGATTACCGGTTTGGTTGGGTACCATTCCAAATGTCCCAAATTCTCTTGACACTTCTCAGTTAAGAACTCTATTTCATGGGCACCCTGTTGATGTTTCTTCATCAGCAAAGTCTTCTCCTCCTCCTTCTCCCGCCTCTGGTGAAAGTACAGTTACTAGTAACTGGAAGTCTAAACGAAATAGAAAGAGGAAGAATAGGAAGAAGAAATCACCAACCTCTGTGAATCATGTTGGAGATAGGTCAAAAAATTCTTCAAGTCATATTGAAGAATAACACCCAGCCTCTGCAAGTTATGCTGGGGGCACACACCCACCCTCTGCAAGTCATGCTGGGGGGAAAAAGTCCAGTCACTGCTAGTCATATTAGTAATAGGTCTGTAGTCTCTACAAGTCATGTTATCGACCCGTCACTAACCTCTACAAGTCATGTTGGAGATGTGCAACCAACCACTGCTAGTCATGATGGGGGCATTAATTATGTTGATAAAACTAGATGAATAGGACATAAGCCTAAGTTCCCTTGTAAGCTTTTCAAGGGAGATCACCTTACTCATTTGTGCCCTGGCATTCCAGAGGTAAAAAGATTGTGGTCCCTATCTGCAAGCTCTTCTGATTCTAATTATTTTGAGGTTTCCTCGCAGTTTGTTCAGCCATTGGTTGAGAAAGTGGTCATGTCGACGCAGTCATCGGCTGATCCCACTCCTCTTCTAGTGGGTGAGGTACCTTTAGACCTTGTAGTCTCGCAACATATTCATCCATTGGTTGTGAAAGTGGTCATGCCAATGCAGTCATCAGCTGATCCCACTCATCTTTTGGGGGGTGAGGTACCTTTAGACCATGTAGTCTCTCAGCCTATTCATCCATTAGTTGAGAAACTGGTCATGTTGATGCAGTCATCGGTTGATCCCACTCCTCTTTTGGGGGGTGAGGTGCCTTTAGACCATGTAGTCTCACAGCCTATTCAGCCATTGGTTGTGAAAGTGGTCATGCCGATGCAGTCATCGGCTGATCCCACTCCTCTTTTGGGAAGTGAGGTGCCTTTAGACCATGTAGTCCCGCAACCTATTCGTCCATTGGTTGCAAAAGTGGTCATCCTGATGCAATCATCGGATGATCCCACTCTTCTTTTGGGGAGTGACGTGTCTACTGACTATGTTTTTAGCATTTCTGGTTCAATACTTCCATAACAAGGGGGCATTCCGCTCATTCCGAGCACACCCCCTCCAAGCCCTAGGATGGTTTCCTTTGATTGGAATGACCTTGTTGAGCCTCATCTTCCTTCCTCCACACCCTTTCAAATAAGGGTTGAAGTTAATTCAACAAACATTTATCAATGTATTGTGGATGAAGGAGCCTTTGCAATTATTTTATCCTCCTCGGTTTGGAAAGTCTTAGGATTTCCCAAGATTTTGTCTTCTTTGCATGAACTTTTGTCTTTTGACAGACGTCCTAGTGAATATTTGGGGGTTCTACCTTAGCTACCTATCTCGTTAGGTGGGAAGACTGTCCTTATTGATGTTATAGTGGTGCAAGTCCCGTTAGATTTCAATATTCTTCTCAGGAATGATTATGTATATGCTATGAATGTTGTGGTATCTACGCTCTTCCAGGTGATGCATTTCCCTCACAATGGAAGCATTGTCACTATCGACCAGTTGACATCTGATAATCACCATCCTAATTCGACATTATTTTAGATTACCCCTTTATATGTTTCTAGTGTTCATGTAGACTCTACCCCGTCACGGGTTAATTATGTGGCATCTTATCCTCAGTGTTCAATTGCTTATGAGCAGGAACCTGTTCAATCATGTTTTCCTTATCGAGACTTGGAATTAGCAATTGATCCATCGGTGTATCCAATGGGGACATGGGAGCTCTTGCTTCCCCCTCTTGGTCGAAGTGGGCTTGAGTATCCTTCTGAGTCTGATCTCGTTGTCAGTAGATCCTCAAGCCCTCGTGATTGTGATTCTTCGTTGATAGACTCTGTTAGTATTGTCCGGAACCTCCATCATCATATGGAGTATGCTTAGTTTACTTCACCCTTTGGGAATGTCGACCGTCATTTGCGTGATTTCTTGGAGTTTGAATTTCCTTCAGATTAGGCTATCCTGGAAGCCATGACTACGGTTGTTATACCGCAGGAGAACTTACACTGTTGTTTTTGTTTTCTTCCCTTTAGGGAGACTTCCCAAGTTGACTATCGAAGAGACTCTTGGTCTGAGCCTAACAATGGGCTCTACCTGAACCAGTTTCATACTTGAGTCATAGCCCCCAACGGGTCTTCTTTTAAGCCCTTTTTAGACCCTCTAAACATGAAAATATTTTCGAGTGATCTTGTATCCTTTCACACTCATTAAACTAAAATTTGAAGTCACGTTTGTCCGGTGGTAGTTTACCCCTTTTTCTATCTGGATGGTCAACTGTATGAACAAAGGTATACTCTAAGGAACTTCAATTCTCTATAAGAGTACTCTCAGGTATCATTTTAACCCTTTTTCGGGCTTGAGGGACTAAATGTATGAAAAAGGAACCCCCACGGAGTCCATATGTTATAACCCTAAATTGCACCATACATGCTTACCTGGCATCATACCATCTAAGATCCCTTCTTTGCCAAAGCACTATTGAACAACTCTTTAAAAAACCTATTTTATAAGGGCCCATGTGCCCTACTCCATTACTGAACGCGTGTACATGCTAGCTGACCTAAAAAAGCCCGTGTGGACTAACAAAAGCATGAAAAAAGGAAAGTTGTCGACAAAACACATAACTTTGGGTGAGTTAACTGAAACTCCCGGCCATGCATGGTCGATGGTTCGTCCAAATACCTAGCTCCTTCTAGCCTATAAAAGAAGGGGTAGGGGTCCCATTTGGAAGAGGAAAAATATAGCAAAGAAACCTTGCCCATTTGCATATTCTAATTGTCCCAACCCTTTAGCCATCCTCATGCTAGAAGAGATACAAAGCAAAGAAGTTGGTGGATAGTTCAAGAGGAGCCCAGTATCAGGTTTGCAGAGCAGTGGCCGGTCTCGACTTTTGTAAGTTGACTCATTCAAAGTAATAAAGAAAATGCTTTTCCCATCCCAATTCATGAGTTATTCATAGTCTGTTAAGTACATGTTTGAATCTCTAACCCGTTAGTCTATAGGTAATATGAATGTGCAATTGTTGCTTGTCTTGTATGTAGGTCAGATTTGGAAGGAGAACTATGAACAAGTGATCAAGTGCGAAAGAGGATCGGCATCAAATGCTCGAAACAAGGTAGGTTGATCTGGCCATGTATTTACTGAAAAGAAATGGGATTTAAGTCTGGGGACGAAGGTAGAAAGTAGTTTTTCTCTTGGTCATATCTGCATGAAAAGTATAACCCTATTTGCTAGTCCGTAAGGAGATTTCCCTCACAACAGAATTGGCGACCTTACTGGGGAAGTCTCTAGGGTTCCTGGAATTTTATTTTTTGGGTAGTTTTAAAAGACTGGTTTCTTGTTGTTTTTTTTTTAATTTCTGTAAAGTCTGAGCTAGCAGAGAGTCTAGTTTTCCATACCAGTTGTCTCTGTTGAATGCTTGACTATGGTTTTTTTGAGACCCACAGAGGTGCACGCGGCCTGCATAAGGTCTGCATGTGTGTATCCACGCCCTACTCTCTTACAGCCCGTGTGTGAATGCTAGTTGAAGAAGTATCAATAGCATGTAGAGTCCAAAAGTTTTTTGAGACAATCATCCTCTTCCCTATTAGAATCATACATTCTCAGGGTTTTTCTGGAATTCTGTTTGAGTCTTGGTTGTTTGCAGTCTTATGTCAGATTGGTTTTCTTTATGATTTTTCCTTTCATTGTTTTCCTTTTTCTGTTAAAGAGAGTGTCTAAAGCCTTCAGGAGATCCTGGTTATCAATATCAGTGGTCTCTTCCTGGTTTGACTTGTTTTTTTTTAATTTTTCTCAGAGTTTAGAGATACACACAGCTTGTATAAGGCCAACCCATGTGTACACACCCTCTAGATCTATACAACTCGCATTCACACACTTGTTGTTGGATTGTCAGTAGCATGCTTGTGTAGGATAGTTTTTGTTGAGGGAAAGGTAGTCATCCTTTCCCTTGATGAGAGTTACACCTCTTATGTTTTTGAATCTCTATCTTAACAGTCAATAGCTTAGGATTAATCTTAGCCTTAGCTTGCGTTTTATCATTTAAAAGTTGTCATAAAAAAATAAAAAATTACGGTTTTTAGACAAGTGTGAGAGTCATTTTTTAAGTTGCTAGTGTGTGATTTCTTGAAGTGATTCTTTGTGATCTGCGATTTAGGCCAGAATTGTTTTTCTTGGTTTTTTACTTGTTGGTATTTTTCCTTTTTTCTTTATCATCATTTAAATAAATAAAAAATCTCTTTCATTTTCTTATTTGGTTGAAGAGTGTGATTCTGCATTATTAGCCAGGGAAAAGTCTTTTATTTCATAAGTTTTTGCAGTTTACTTATATTATAAGTAGCTCATAGTCGAGTGAAATTTCTTTTGAGTTTGTTGTCCAAAATGTTAGAAATTTAATATATATATATATATATATATATAAGTTGTTGAAATTTTGCATTAAGTGAAAGTTTTTGTTTCCATCTTTTTATTCATTTTTCTTTCGTCTTTTACACATCATCAGTTTCACTTTCAGACCCCTTGATAGAAGACAAAGCCATAAAATTAATGCTAAATCTAAAATTTATTAGACTTTTATGTTTGTAGGCTTAACCAACTAGTTCAGGATTAGGGCCTTGGATTAGCTTGGAGAGGAAACTCTTCAAGTACATTACAATCAAACATTGGAGTCTGAGTTAGGGAGTGTCTAAGTCCAGTATCATGAAAGTTATCCAGGACCCCCCTCTAATGCAAGGGATAAACATGAGGTTTCATGCGGAAAGGTAGCGGAGATAACCCCTCCAAAGATGGACCAATCGTAGTGGGGAACACATATAGAGGGCTTGTTTTGGAATTCCATCGATTGCATTTGCCACAGGGCTTCATGGGTCTCGAATACATTCGAGGTCCTTAGTTGTCTTCTAGAACACTTTATTTTGATAGCCTTGACAGGTTTCGGGCTCTATACCCTGCTCATTGTGGTCTACCCGACTTTCGACTGTACCCGCCTGGTGATTGTTCGCATACTGGCAACCTAGTTGCCTATATTTTTTAGGAACATACATAGGTGACTGTGGGGGTATACTGCGGTACCTAGGACAGACATCGGGCCATTCTTTGTAGAGTATACCTAGAGGGTGCTTTTGTTTTCGATTTGCACTTGCATCGGTAAGTTTCTCTAGTGTTGGTTGTTGTAACTATTCTTCCAATTAATTTAGTGTTTTCTTATCTTATCTTTTAGGGAACTTTTAGTGTGTGTTACTTTTGAATGTTTAGACTAACCTAGAGTGTCTTTGATCTTCTTACACATTAGAGGTTTATGAGCTCTGCCGGTCACAAAGGCTTCTTGGCCTGCCACTGGTTACACTGGAGCCACCCCCACCACCATTAAGGTGAAAGCTAGACCAACAAGGGTCTTTTGAAGCAACCGAGTCACCAAACATTGTGCCCGACCAACATCCAGAGGAATTGACCATTTTGGACCTTGGAGAGAATGCTCTTGGCCTGATTGAAACCCCAACCACTGATTTCTTGGCACCTTTCATCGTACCAATTCAAATTTACGAGTGCCAGACAGTGTCACACACAACAATGGAAACAAATGTTGTTACTCCTTCTGGTAATTCTTCAATTCCCACTATGGTTTTCACCACAGGAGAGTTTTCACCTCTTAACCCACCGTCACTGGTCCGAGACACTATGGTCTCGTCCACCTCTACATCACACAGTGGTCTAATCCTATCTTTGGTGGTGGCCACAACCCCTTTCACAGCAAGTGCGACAGGCCCTCTATTCTCATACGAGATGCCTAGTTCAGGTACAAGTCATGTACTTTCCTACTCCACTTTATAGACTTTAGGACTTGGGGTAGGGATCTCTAGTGCTCCTCTACAAGGTCATATGGGGGGCACTACTTCTCCTTTTAATTCTTTCCCTTACAGAGGAGGTCATATACCTCCTTTGTCCCCTTCACTCGGTGGCTCGCATCAACAATCTGTCGGGCTACACACCATAGTTTATTTGGAGTGGGGAGTCAAGGACAACCTTCACATAATATGTTGGTAGGTTTCACACCATTTTCTTTGATCATTGGTAACAACACCTTCTCATCAGACACCTTCTCGACTGGGGGCAATCCCAGTTTTGGACAATCTATTCCTATGCAGGGTACTATTCCTACACAGGGGGAAAACCTAGGAACTTCTTCTGCATCAGGGCCTTAGAATTCTTGGCAAGGATCCATTCCCTTGTCCGAAATGTCGATCTAGAGTAATTCTTTCCACAATCAATGGAACCCCAGGCAAACTACTATGCCTATCCCAACGGGACTGACATGGAGCAACCCTTCCCAAAGTCCTTCAAATGTAATGCATGCCCAAACATCTATGTCCTATTTTAGAAGTCAATTGATGATATCTCCACATACGCAAAATCCATACATTGACCAGGGCCAAGGTTTCTACCAGAATCCATGCCAGCAGCCGAACTTTTCATGGAAACCTGGTCCTAGTCAAACTCTAGGCCCCTTTTTCCCAGGTTATCACCAACAACCCAAACTACCTTTCCTGGAAACTTTGCACTTGCCAGATTTGACAAGGTTGTTGAATGACCCTATCTGTCACAATCCACATTGGCCTCCTATGCCGATGAAGTTTCCTTCGGACATACCAAAGTTTGAAGCCAAGCCTAATGAAGATCCAGGCGATCATGTGACTACCTTCCATCTTTGGTGCTCATCTAACTCATTGAAAGACGACTTCATACAGTTGCTATTGTTTCAACATACTCTCATTGGGAGTGTCGTGAAATGGTACATTGAGCTCGATTGCTCAAGATACTCTTCCTTCAAAGAACTGATGATGGATTTCCTAAACCATTTCTAGTTACCTGTGAGATACGACGTTGGCATAGAGTTTCTCGCCAATTTTGAACATACAACAATGGACCATATCTCTGATCACATCCAAGAATGGATATGACATAAGAGTTTAATTAAGGTTCCAGTCCCACCAACATTCCTTCTTGAGTGGTTCCTTAAGTATTTGGTCCTGCAATTATCCAAAGACGTCACGACGTCAGGAGTATTCTCCAAAGAAGATGCCATCATGAGGGCTCAACAATTTGAGCTCATCTATTCTCAGTCCGATTTATTATACAACATCATTCCAGATGTGCCACACTCAATTCTTGATAAAACTAGACATAGAGTTGGACCACATGCCAATGGTATCGTTGGTTCAACACAAACAAAGCCCGCTGAGAAATTGATGAAGCAATTGCAGCAGTTATCTATACAACACATAACGACCAGCCAAACTACTACTTTGGCTGCTCCCCCTACCAAAACGTCGGAGGTACACACAGTGTAATCGACTAACCCAAAGGCCACCCAATAGCTTGAAGGAAAGAAAAAACAATGAAAGAAGGGTAAGGGGGATAAAAAACCCACCGAGAAACACTGAGAAATGGAAGGCAAGGTATCCATGCAACTTGTGCATGGAATACCACCTGACCCATCTATGTCCTCAGCTTATAGAAGCCCAAAATTTTGTGACGTAGCAACAGCCTGCTGTGTTGACCAATCCATTTCAACATGGGA
Source organism: Picea mariana (assembly GCA_032191745.1). NCBI lineage: Eukaryota > Viridiplantae > Streptophyta > Pinopsida > Pinales > Pinaceae > Picea > Picea mariana. The sequence continues at coordinate 24,732 of JASDQU011104541.1, forward strand.
AAAATGTAACCCAAGCCTCTGCAAGCACAGAAGGGGGTGTCCAAGAACCCCCTCCGCCTGCAAACAACCCCACATCTGCGAATGTATATATATTGAGGGGTGATGCTTTTATATAGACTAGAGCACATGACTATAGTAAACCAAGCACTTCTGAGAAGGGTAAAGAAGCTAAACTCCCATCTCTTTCTCTATAGATTGAGAAGATGTTGGGAAAAACAATGACATGCATTCCCAAAGGTGCATTCAAAAAAGATTCTCATAACCCAAATGCAAGGGATGCCTAGAACTACTCTATGGTGGAAGATTTATCACCAACCCCTTGTGTGATGTCTGCTTTGCAGGTCCTCCAAAGCCGCCCTTCTCAGCGGAAAGCCTTGTTAACTGCTTTAGGATCTACCGAGACTTGTAATCCGGGTACAATCATGTTGGATACAACCGACCTAAAACCTCATCTGCCTTACCATGTAGCATTTCAGATAATAGTGGCTTATCCCATGAAAATGTTTACTCGAAATATTTTCTGCATGGTGGTTGATGAGGGTGCCTCGACATGAGTTATGTCATTCACATGTTGGAAGGTGGTTGGCCAGCCCATTTTGTCTCTGTCACCTACTCTCCTCACCGCTTTTGATGGCTGTTCGTTCCAACCACATGGCATCATTCCTTCTTTACCCGTGAAGTTAGGAGGGAAGACCGTGTGTGTCGAAGTAGAGGTATTCGATGCTCCCCTCAATTATAACCTCTTGTTAGGAAGGAGTTGGACTTATGACATGAAAGATGTGGTTTCTACAATTTTTTGGGTCTTGTTGTTTCCACACGAGGGTCGGATTGTGACCATCAATCAATTCTCTTTCTCCAGACCTGACCCTGCATTGGGGGCTTCCACGGTCCCGATGATTGATAATCCTCAACCAGGTGTCATCAATGTAGGGGTTGGTTTGTGCCCATATTTGATGGGTACCTTCAATTACCCGCCCCATCAGGAGGATACCAATTTTATATCCAATCACCATAAGGTTGAGATTTTTCAATTTTCATCGTTTCGCATGAATTACTTCAAGGATTCGTGGATAATTCCTTCCCCATCAGCCACAATGGATGGGACAGGGCACCTGGGCATGTCCATGCCCTTGTCTGTAGCTGAAGTAACATACTCTATAGTCTATCAAGCTTCAACTAACACTGATCTAGCTCATGCACAAGAGTTATATCCACTTCTAGATCCTATTTAGGCTCAGGGTTCTCTCTCTAACACCAATTCGTTAGATTTAGTCTTTCCTTTTGACGAAGCAGTAATCGAAGCAATGACTAGTTCAGACAAACCTTGGGAATATCTTCATCACAGATCATATTTTCTCCCAGAGTTAAGTTGAATCGAAGCAGGATAATTCATCGTGACCATGACGGGAGATCAGTCATGTCCTATTAATCTCTTATCTACACACAAAATTTATGCTGAGGGCAATATGGAAACTATCGTTGAAACTATACCAATAAATATCTCCTAAAACCCTGGCGTCGTGGACAATGTTTTCGTCGGAGATAAATTCTCCCCCGAAGAGATTCAAATATACACATATCTTTTCAAAGAATTCCGCGATGTTTTTTCCTGGCCTTATGAGGAAATGCCAAGCATCGATCCAAAAATAGTCGAACATGAAATCATAACTTATCCTGATGCCAAGCTAGTTCGGCAGAAGCTTCATCCAGTTAATTCTCAGAAATCAGCAGCCATCAAGGTTGAGGTTGAGAAATTGCTAAAGGTAGGTTTTATCTATCCTATCGATTTGACCCAATAGGTGTCAAATCCTGTTTCGGTCAATAAAAAACAAGGCACGATTCGTGTATGTACTGATGTCTGTGATTTGAACAAGGCATGTTCCAAAGATAATTTTCCAACATGATTCATCGACGAGATTATTGATGAATGCACTGGTTGCGAGGCCTTTTATTTAATGGATGGTTCTTCAGGATATAATCAAATCCAAATCAAACCTGAAGCCCAACATAAAATGACATTCATCTGTCCATGGGGTACATTCACATATCATAAGATTCCTTTTGGTCTCAAAAATGTTGGAGCCACCTTTCAGTGGGCCATGTGTTTTTATTTTCATGACCTCAAGCATATAGTCGAGGCTTACTTAGATGATCTAGCATCTCGATCTTGTAAGAGAAAGGATCACCCAAACACCTTTGACTTATCTTTAAACGTTGTCGCTACTTTCAGATTCGCTTGAATCCAAACAAGTGAAGCGTTTGCATAACGTCGAAATGTTTGTTAGGTTTCATCGTATCAACAACAGGTATCATGGTCGATCCTCTCAAGGTGGATGCAATAATTCAGTTGCACCCCCCCCACGCACAATCCTTCAACTTCCAAGTCTACAAGGCAAGGAATTTTTTTTACGATGCTTCATCGCCAACTATGCCGAGATCACCAAGGGATTTATGCACTTACTGAAGAAAGACGTTCCCTTTTACTGGGATGATGTTGCTCAATTCTCTTTCAATGCATTGAAACATGCCCTCACAACTGCCCCTCTGCTTGTAAATTCTAGCCTTGTACAATATCTACTGCAAACCGATATTCATAAAAGAACAGAAAAGATACAATGGCAAATACAAACATTACACAGAGATTTTTCACCTGGAAACCCAAACCGGGAAAACCAGCATATATTATATTGATACACATTGTGTTACATTGTTTACAATACAATATACATATAGGAGCCAGGGGCATCCAAAACCCTAACCCAATGACCTAGATTAGTCCAAAACCCTAATTCCTTAACCAAAAATAGAAAACCATCGGCAAAAACCATGTGCCGAAAA
>JASDQU011104541.1:27669-50956 GCA_032191745.1 Picea mariana
GGCGCTCAGACACTACCACTCGTGCAAAAAATATAACACATACCCAACACTGCTACGACCACCTAACTATAACAAAGATTTCTTATTATATCTAGTTGCAACAGAGTCAACCATTGGCATGGTTTTAGTTTAGGAAGATGAATTTTTCTCTGAATACATGATCTATTACCTGAGCCGAGGCCTCGTAGGACCGAAACTCAATTATTCTCATATCGAAAAACTTGCATTGGCAGCAGTTTATGATGTTCAACAGTTCCGTCATTATGTTCTGTTTCGCAAGACCATTGTCATTGTTGTTGTGAATCCATTCCAGTACATGTTGACACGACGGGTAATAGGTGGAAAAATTAGTAGATGGATAGTCATCCCCTAAGAGTTTGACTTAGACTTCGTTTCAGCAAAGTCCAAAAAGTCACTGGTCTTCGCATAACTTATTTCATAACTTCTAGTTGAGTCAGGTGACATTGTGCCTAAAGAATGGCCTATCCGAGGAGATATGTTTTTGATCACATCTTCAGATCCTTGGTATGGAGATATACTTATCTATCTCCAGACTTTGAATTTCCCCACCACTGCTTCTCGTGATGAGCATCGACGCATACACCATCAGGCTAAGAATTATCTCATACTCGATGATACATTGTATCGGAGAGGTGTAGACTGCATCCTATGTCGATGTCTCACTCATGAGGAAGCAGTTATCGTGCTTAACGATTTCCATACCAGACCTTGTGGTGGTCATTTGTCTGGGTTGGCAACAACCCAAAATATTCTACGAGCAGGTTACTTCTGGCCGACACTTATCAAATATTGTATCGAATTGGTCAAGAAGTGCCATCCGTGACAAATCTTCTATTATAAGATAAGGGCACATCATGCTCCCATGTTTCATGTCATCACAGTTGGTCCTTTCACCAAGTGGGGGATTGATTACACTACTTGCAACCCTTCTTCAGCCAGGGGGCACCACTATATCATTGTAGTTGTAGACTACTTCACAAAGTGGGTCGAAGCTATGCCAATGTTTAAAGATGATGGAGAGATTGCAACTCTCTTTTTATTCAATCATATAATAGTGGGGTTTGGTGTCCCAAGGGATATTGTCACTGACCATGGCAGTCACTTTCAGACCCAGATGATGACTGAGTTAACATGAAATCTTTGGCTACGGCAAGAACATTCATCACCCTACTACCCTCAAGAAAATGGGTAGGTGGAAGCTGTAAACAAAACTCTTAAGACCATTCTACAACAAACTATCAACTCAACCAAGTAAAATTGGCATTTGATGTTATGCTCGACATTATGGGCTTACCGCACATCTGTTAAGATTGCAACCAGTTTCTCACCTTTTCAACTCATTTATGGGTTGGAGGCAGTCTTTCCCATTGAATGTCAGATCCCGTCTCTAAAATTGGTAGTACAATTACTGCCAGACACTTCTCCACTTGAAGAACGGTTAGTATACCTTGAGCAGCTCAATGAGCAACATCGTAATGTGGCCCTAGCCAATGAGGCTCACAAACATAAGTTCAACTATCAGTATGATAGGTCCATTCATCCTCATATTTTATCTAAAGGAAACCTTGTCCTGGTCTATGACCAAGATAAGGACCCCCTTGGGGTAGGAAAATTCAAACCCATGTGGTTCGAACCTTTCATCATAAAAGAGGTTTTAAAAAAGGGCATTTATCGTCTGGTTGATTTTGAAGGGAATGCTTTGGTAGAGCCTAGAAATGGGCTCTACCTCAAGAAGTATTACTCATAGGCAGGTCACTGTGGGTAACTTTTTGTAACATATGTATAGTCTTTGTAATATTACTTTTTAGTTTCTTTTAGTATTATGGGCGTGTCGTTGATGTTATATTTCATCACTGTGGCAGATACCAAGTGATTCTTAGGTGTTTGTTGGCTATGCAGATGGTGCTAGTCGGCACACTTGGAGGCTTGTGTCCACAGCTTGGGTAATCTTTACACTTCAAGTCCAGTTATTATCTTCTAGAGGTATATGCTCAGGTGACACCACAAATAATGTCGTCGAGTATAGTGTTGTTATTGAGTTGCTTCATGATGCTTTGTCATTGGGTATCTCTCATCTCCAGGTCTATCTCGATGCTCAACTGGTTGTGTCTCAGTTAAACAGAGTATAATGGTTTCATGATCCAACTTTGCACTGACGATTCCTTAGGGTATGTCTCTTAGAATGAAGCTTTGATTATATTACATATTTTCATGTTCCTGGGAGATTAAACCAAGTTACAAATACTCTAGCTAATCAAATTTTAGATTCGTATCTTGCACACATATGAAAGAAAATTCACATAAACATGTAAATACATTTTTTGCACACATGATCCATAAGACACAAAAGACCAAAAAACCATATATAATATCATAAAGTAACCAGAGTACACTGATGGACGCAAGTGCCTAAAAAATAGGACCAATAATGAGTCACGGGGCTTATGCCCTCAAAACATATATACAAGTAGTGCTCGTGGCACATCAAAATGTCTAAATAAAGTCAAGGCCTATGGGCCCTATTATATTGATCCACAGTGTTCACTAAATGTCGAAACAACCGGACCCATGTCCGTGGTGCCCTCACTACATGAGGGTGCATAGATGGTGGCAGGTCCTCAATCTCTACCATCGAGACCATGCAAGCGAGCGCAGTAAATTTACGCTCGACTCGTCTTAATACCCTCTCAGCCTCCCCAGCTAGAAGATCTCCTGCTACTGCTAGTACCCCTACGGCGACAGGTGTGGCCCCTAGCCCAAGATGACGCCTGTTCCTCACATAGTCAGCGGGTCGCAATGGTCCCACATCTGCACAGAATGAACACATATCCATCAAATACCATGGCATAACAAAAAAATGATATATATAACAAAACAACATAAAAATTACATATACAACAAAAAAAATACAAGGGTGGAGACTTACCCATCTACCCTCGCTCCTCACCAAGAGGTACTGGTATCTCAGGGTCTCTGGAAAAACCTTTCCCGGTATAGGTGTAATCCTCTATAACCAGGATCTGTCATGACAGCCATGAAAAGAAGTCATCATCAAAGGACTCATTGGTCCTTCCGCCACCCTGTTGCGGCAGTAATACTACCCATCTACACACCGCAGGAAGAGAGGCCTGATGTTATCGTACCACTACTTGATGACTAAAACTCGGAACTCTCTCAAAAAAGAACGAGCACAGAATGGTCCCGAACCCAAAGTTCCTATGTGTCCACAAACAAAAATCTGTCAGTTGTCTTTTCATACACTCAAGCAATGTGGTACTCCAATCAAAAACTTGTGCATTTAAGCACTAGAATGCATATTTATCTGTGCATGGGATGCCTGATGTAGAGCCACAGAACTAGTAATTTGCCCGACAAGCAATACTATCACCTGTAGCGATACGTTATTGATCTTGATTATTGGCACCTGCATGCTCAAGCGGTCTATATCATCTGCACAGTATAGACCTATCAATTCCGCTATGTTATGCGGCCTTGCAGGAAAAGTCTGGAAATTGACTGGTTCCCCTCTCTTGGAGAGGCCAGTCAAAAAGTAAATGTCCTCGACTGTGGGCATGAGTGACTTTCCCTCTAACATGAATGTCTCTAAATCCGGATGCCAATAGTCAACCAATGCATTCAGTAGCCTAGGTTGTGCCCACATGAAAGGACATAGAAAAAACTTGAGTAACCCATACTGCATAAAAGTAGCCACAACATTGGGGTCTTCCCCAACCAACTCATTCACCTCTTCATCCTCTCTTTCTCTCCAGTGGACATACATCCTACAAAACAAAAGGTTCAGGAGGGTTAAACCTTGCTTTTGATGTCTTTTTCATTCCATAAGGGGGCCCACGCGTGCTATAATGGCGACAGTCGCATGTACACGTGTGCAGAGTTTACTTTGCCTGAATGTACACGTGACCTGTCCTGAGACAGCTCGTCTGGACCTAGGGATGACATTTTAAAGGTCGATGCCCCCCTAAAAAATGAAACCCAATGCAAAAATAAAGACATAAAATGCAAGATAAGAGAGTTTTTACTTACTTGGTCTAGATAGAAGTTTGTTTTGTCCACTGTAGCTCCTGGAATCACCGCTTTTGACAAAGGGGGTCTTTTGGCTCCAGAGTCAATTTCCAAATCAGCAATGGTGATAATGAGCTGCCAGCTTCTATTTCTAGACTTTTTGGCCTCTTTTTGTCACTTTTTTAGCCTCCCTTATCATTTTCTTTATACCAAAAAAACATTTAGAGTGATTCAGGAGTTGCATAGTAGGGATTTGATCGGGTATTGGGACAATTTTTTTTTAGTTTTGAGTATTTGTCAACAGTCCATGGAAAATTTTTCCAACGATCAACTTGAACATATAGCTTATGTTTCTACCCTGATTTTTGTATCTCGTTGTCTTTTTCCTTTGCCATAGGATCGATCCCATCAGGTTGTGACACAGAACCATCATCTCTTCTTTAGAAGTGTCGCAACTTGGTGGTAGATCTTACCGGAACATGGATGCCCTAGGTATATCTTGGTTGCATTATGGCATTCATGCTGTCTCTAAAACATTGTACGCTCGGGAGTCCTTGTATTTTTTTCCTGAATACAAGTTTGAGCCTCATTTGCATGATTCTTCTTCACTCTCGACCTCGCCCTCAGGACTCCCAAAAAATAACGGGTCTTCTTTTAAGCCCTTTTCAAACCCTCTAAATATGAAAAGATTGTCGAGCGATCTTGTGGCCTTTCATGCTCATTAAACTGAAATTTGAAATCACGTCTATACGATGGTAGTTTACCCCTTCTTTGGTCCGTACGGTCAACTATACGAACAAAGGTATACTCTATGGAACTTCAACTCTATAGAAGAGTACTCTCAGGTATGATTTTATCCCTTTTTCGGGCCTGAGGGACTAAACTTACGAAAAAGGAACCCCCATGGAGTCCATAGTTAAGCTCTTTTCAGACTCCCTAAAATTGAAAAGATCGTCGAGTGACCTTATTCTTTCACACTTGTTAAAATGGTCCAGAAGAACATTCCTAACGAAGTCCATAGTTAATATTTTTTCAGACTCCTTAAAAATGTAAAAATGGTCGAGTGATCTAGTCTTTATCACACTCGTTAAAATGGTTTTGAATAGACATCTTGTCGGTGCTAGTTTACCCCTTTTTCGAACCGACTAGACTATATTCAAAAAAGGTAACCCAATGGAGTCTCCTTTTATGTTTTTTTAGAATCTCTAAATATGAAAAATCACCGATCTTACCTTCTCTGGGCTCGTTAAACTTACATTGAAGGACATTACCATTGTGTGTTTTGTTAACCACGTTCGCATATCTTATATGCCAGCCTTATAACAGTTTTCTTATGTGTCTTAACACCCTTGGCCCCCGGAGGATTTTTCCTGAGTATCATTATACTAGAACATCAGTCTTGTCCTTGTGCCTTGAACTTGTATGTTTGCAACACTCGTTCCTCCATTGTAACGTAACATTCCTTTATTCTTTTTTCCAAAATTATTGAAAAAGACAAAAAAAAATCAAATATACCCCAAAAAGAGGAAGGGAAAAGTATTTTATTTATTAGCAGCATAATGAGTTGCCCTTGGATAAAGTACATCTATCCATGTTTTCATCAAACTATGGGATGTAGTACGACCTTAGGAAGTTTTTCTCGCTATATAGAGTAGTGTCCTCCTTCGTTTCGTTATTCTTCCAAACATATGGAGAGTTTGCATTGCCTCCTACTTCATAGACTTATGATAAATGCCATGTTACCTGAGTCTCATCATTTTTCATGCTATTGTCCAAGGGAAGTTTGTCACCAAGCCTGAGTTGGCCCCTCTACAATTTGTCTCTTTCCCTCATACCCAGCCATCCTGAATGTCCAATCAAGTCCTTGTTCGAAATCAATGAAGCCTTCAGCCTGATCATCAATTCCATGACTGATGAGTCGTCGAAGACCTATGGGTAGTGCATTCATACACTCATATTACACTCCTATATGAGTTTTGAATATTTTGAAGTAGTTGCTGAAGCTCTGAAGACCTCATCTCCAGCCATCAGGTCGTAACAACTTCTAGAAGATGGATACTCTATATGTATATCTTTTTGATTTCGATATGTAGCTCCGCTATGTATTGTTCATGACTACTCTTTATATAGTTATATGACATGGATCTACAATGTATTTGATTGGTAGCCATGATTCTATTTTATCCCGAGCATGGGTATGCCTGCCTCGGTGAGACATTTGTTATTTTGTAGACAACGCCTCCTGGTTCCTGATCCTTGGGCTCAATCGTTCGACACATCAGTAAATATTGGTAATGTATTTCAGCCATCATATGCTCTTCTGACCTCACACATTAGGGGGCATCTGATATAACCCTAAATTTCACCATACATGATTACCTGGTATCAGGCCATCTCAGATCCATTCTTTTCCAAAGCACTACTTAACAACTCCTTAAAAAGCCTCTTTTATAAGGACCCACGCACCCTACTCCATTACTGAATGTGTGTACATGATAGCTGACCTAAAACAGACCACGTGGACCGACAAAAGAACGAAAAAAGGAAAGTTGCCGACAAAACACATAGCTTTGGGTGAGTTAACTGAAACTCCCGGCCATGCATGGCCGAGGGTTCATCCAAATACCTATCTCCTTCTAGCCTATAAAAGAAGAGGTATGGGTCCCATTTGGAAGAGGAAAAATATATCAAAGAAACTCTGCCCATTTGCATATCCCCATTGTCCCAACCCTTTAGCCATCCTCATGCCAGAAGAGATACAAAGCAAATAAGTTGGAGGATAGTTGAAGAGGAGCCTAGGATCAGGTTTGCAAAGCGGTGGATAGTCTCAACTTTTGTAAGTTGACTCATTCAAAGTAATAAAGACAATTCGTTTCCCATCCCAATTCATGAGTTATTCATAGTTTGTTAAGTACATGTTTGAATCTCTAACCCGTTAGTCTATAGGTAAGATGCATTTGTAGTTGTTGCTTATCTTGTATGCAGGTCAGCTTTGGAAGGAGAACTGTGAACAAGTGATCAAGTGTGAAAGAGGATCAACATCAAACACCCGGAACAAGGTAGGTTGATCTGGCCATGTATTTACTGAAAATAAATGGGATTTAATTCTCGGGACGAAGGTAGAAAGTAGTTTTTCTCTTGTTCATATTTGTATGCAAAGTATAACCCTATTTGCTAGTCCATAAGGAGATTTCTCTCACAACATCATAGTTAAGATCTTTTCAGACTCCCTAAAATTGAAAAGATCCTTGAGTGACCTTATTCTTTCACACTCATTAAAATGGTCCAAAAGAACATTCCTGACAGAGTCCATAGTTATTCTTTTTTCAAAATCCTTAAAAATAAAAAAATGGCCGAGTGATCTGGTTTTTATCATGCTCATTAAAATGGTTTTGAATAGAAGTCTTTTTGGTGCTAGTTTACCCCTTTTTACAACCAACTAGAATACCTTTGAAAAAGGTACCCCAGTGGAGTGTCCTTTTATGTTTTTTCAGACTCTCTAAATATGAAAAACTGTCGAGCTTACCTTCTCTGGGCTCGTTAAACTTACATCGAAGGACGTTACCATTGTGTTTTTTATTAATCGCATTTTCATACCCATGTATTTGGCCTAATGCCGGCTCCATGTTGCTCTCAACTGAACCATCTAAAGCATGCCTTATACGCAATCCCTATAGCACTTTGCCTCTGCGTCTTGAAACCTTTGGCCCCTAGAGGATTTTTCCCGAGTGTCTTTACTTTGAACATCAGTCTTGTCCCTGTGCCTTGAACTTGTATGTTTACAACACTCATTCATCCTTTGTAATGTAACATTCTTTTATTCTTTTTCCAAAATTATTGAAAAAAGACAAAAAAATCAAATATACCCCCAAAAGAGGAAGGGAAAAGTATTTTTTTATTGGTAGCGTAATGAGTCGCCCTTGGATAAAGAACATTTGTTTGTTTGTTTGTCAAAATCAGGGATTTAATATGAAATTAGGAAGTTGTTCTCGCTACATAGAGTCGTGTCCTCCTCCATTTGATTATTCTTCCAAACACATGGAGAGTTTGCATTGCCTCCTACCTCGTAAACTTATGTTAATGCCATGCTGCCTGAGTCTCATCATTTTTCATGCTATTGTCCAAGAGAAGTTTTTACCAAGCCTGAGTCGGCCCCTATGCAGTTTGTCTCTTTCCCTCATACTCATCCATCCTGAACGTCCAATCAATTCTTTGTTCGAAATCAATGAAGCCTTCAGTCTGACCATCAAGATTCTCTAGTCCATGACCAAAAATCCGTCGAATACCTTTGGGTAGTGAATTCATACACACATATTACACTCCTACCCGAGCTTTGAAGATTTTGAAGTTGTTGCTCGATCTCTGAAGACATCATCTCCAACCATTAGGCCTTATCAACTTCTAAGAATATGGATACTCTACACATATATCTTTTTGACTTCGAGATGTAGCTCCGCTATGTATTTCTCGTAGCTACACTTTATATAGTTATATGACATGGATCTACAGTGTATTTGATTGGTAGTGATGATTTTATTTTATCCTGAAAATGGGTATGCCCGCCTTAGTGAGACAATTATTATTTTTGCAGACGACACCTCTCGATTTCCGGTTCCTGGGCACACTTGTTCAGCACATCAGTGAATATTGTTAATGCATTTCAGCCATCAGATGCTCTTCTGACCTCACACATTAGGCGACATATGTTATAATCCTAATTTGCAGTAGACATGCTTACCTGGAATCAAGTCATCTCAGATTCCTTCTTTGCCAAAACACTGATGAACAACTCTTCTTAAAAACCCCTTTTATAAAGGCCCATGTGCCCTGATACTTTAATGCACATGTGTACATGCTAGCTGACCCAAGATAGCCCACGTGTACCTACAAAAACAAGAAAAAAGGAAAGTAGTTGACGAAACACATAGCTTTGGGTAAATTAACTAAACCTTTCGGCCATGCATGGCCGGAAGTTCTACCAAACACCTAGCTTCTTCTAGCCTATAAAATAAGGGTTAGGGGTCCCATTTGGAGGAGGAGAATCACAGAAAAGAAACTATACCCGATTGCACATTCCCTTTGTCACAACCTTTATCCATCCTTGTGCAAAGAGAAGTATAGAGAAAATAAGTTGGAGGATAGTTGAAGAAGAGCCCAGGACTAGGTTCATGGAGCAGTGATCGGCTTCATCATTGTAAGTTAATTCGTTGAAGTTAATAATAAAGAAGTAATTTTCCCATCCCACCATATGAGGTTTTCATGGTTTATTGTGTACATACTGACTAAATCTCTAACCCATTAATCTGTAGATAAAATGCATGTGAAGTTCTTTGTTTGTCTTGTGTGAATGAAAGTCATCCTTGGGAGGAGATTTGTAGTCAAAGAGAAACCAAACATGAATAAGGATCGATATCAAACACCTGAAATAAGGTATGCTCACTTGATCTTCATAACTACGTATTTTCTTAAGAATAATGGGGATTAGGTCTGGGACGATAGTAGAAAGTAGGAATCTTTAGGTCTTTTTTGCATGCATGATAAAACCCTAAGTGCTAGTCCATAGAGGGATTTCCCACTCACAACAGCTTCCCATAAAACCAAGTTGGATTTTTACAATAAAACTTTGGAGTGTGAAGATGAATAAGGGAGGCAAAATAACCCTACAAGGGATTCAAAATCATGTCTCATTGAGACAAATATCATCCCTTCAAGTGAAGATGTATTGTAGAAAAGGATGTCCCTTGTATGCAATACAATTTTTGAACTTTGTTGAGAACAATAAACCAAGCCTAGAGGACCATCCCATATTAAGAGAGTATAAATATGTGTTTCCAGAAGAGGTATCGGGTCTACCTCTAATAAGAGATATTGACTTTTCAATAGACACTGTACTGGGAGCAATGCCAATGTCTATAACACCCTATAGATTGAGTACACTAGAGATGGTTGAGATGAAACTAAAATTAAAGGAGATGTTGGACAAAATATACATTTGTCCTCGTGTGTCTCCATGGGGAGTTCCAACCTTGTTTGTGAAAAATAAAGATGACACACTCAGGTTGTGCATAGACTATAGACAACTCAATAAGATGACCATTAAGAATAAGCATCCCTTACCAAGGATTGATGACTTGTTTGACCAGTTAAGGGGTGCTAAAATTTTCTCCAATATTGAATTGAGATCTGGATACCATAAGATCTGAATTAAGGATGAACACATCCACAAAACAACCTTTAGGACAAGATATGGTCAATATGAATTTGTGGTGGTGCCATTTGGGCTCACCAATCAACCAACCACTTTTATGTTCTTAATGAATAATGTACTTGGTAAGTTCTTGGATAGATTTGTGTTTGTTTTCATTGATGACATCCTAATATACTCTAAGAGTAGGGAATAACATGAATGACATCTCAAGTTAGTGCTTCAAATGCTAAGAGAACATCAACTCTATGCTAAGTTTAGTAAGTGTGACTTTTTCCAGAAACAAGTCCATTACTTAGGCCATGTTATTTCTGAAGGAGTGGCAATTGATCCTAACAAGATCAAATTCATTATGGATTGGCCTACTCAAAAGGATGTATATGAATCAGATCCTTTATGGGCCTAGCAAGATAATATAGAAGGTTCATAAAGGGATTCTCCAAGATTGATTTCCAAATCACCTCCCTTCAAAAAAAGGGGGATAAATTCATTTGGATATTAGAATGTGAAGAGAGATTCCAAGAGATGAAATACCTTATAACCAATGCACGTGTGATGAATATTGAAGAACCAAACAAGGAATTTCGTGTGTGTACATATGCCTGCAAGGAAGGGCTTGGAGGAGTCCTTATGCAAGAGGGACATGTGATTTTCTACGAATCCAAAAAATTGAATGAGCATGAAATCAATTATGTGACCCACAATCTGGAGTTGGATACCATAGTACATTCTTTAAAAATGTGGAGGCATTACCTCCTAGGTAGAATATTTTTGCTTATGACAGAGCATAGTGGGCTGAGATGTTTGTTTGATAAACCAAAACTCAATGCTAGACAAGCTATATGGATGACTCTCCTTAGTGAATTTGATTTTGAAACCAAACGTATCAAATGAAAATAAAATAGGGTTGTTGATTTCGTTAGTATAAGTGTGAAATTGATTCACTTGGAAGTTGTAAGCACCTGTGAAATGAACGTTAGGGAGAGAGTCAAAAGTGCATAAGAAACAAATGCATTTTTCAAGACTATGAAATCATACTTAGAGAAGGAGCCCACAGGGATGAAGTATGAGGGTTATCAATTGTCAACTGATGACCTACTAACTTACAAAGGTAGGTTTTATATTCCAAATTGTGACGACTTAAAGAGGTTCATAATCGATGAACTACACAAAAGACGATATACTGGTCATCCTGGTTATCAGAAAATGATCAAGACAAATAAGAAGTTATTTTATTGGCCAAGACTAAAAAGGGACAAAGCTGATTACTCAGTTAAATGTATATAATGTCAGCAGGTTAAGACAAAGAACCAACATCCAACAGGGTTGTTGCAGCCCCTGTCAATCCCATAATGGAAATGGGATACCATCTACATGGATTTTATCACGAGGTTACCAAAATAAACTAAACATAATTTCGCCATCATGGTAGTTGTAGAAAAACTGAGCAAGGATTATCACTTTATTCTAATCAAATGAAATTGAAAGGAAATAGATATTGTCAGTATTTTCATGAAGGAAATATTTAGACTGCATGGCATGCCTAAAGAAATCATACTTGACCGAGATACAAAATTTACTTCAAAATTTTGGAAATCTCTATTTGTTGGTTTTGAAACTAAATGGCTATTTAATATAGCCTATCACCCTCAAACTGACGTACATGAAGAGAGGGTAAACCAAGTGTTAGAGGAAATGTTAAGGATTCATGTACTACATCATCCCAAGAAGTGGGAAGACTACCTACCACTAGTAGAGTTTTCTTATAACAATGGCTATCAAGAGTCATTAAAGATGATCCCTTTTGAGGCCCTCTATGGTAGACAATGAAACATTCCAATCAGCTGGAATAAATCAGTAGACAAGATTACAATCAGGGATATATGCTAAAGGAAATGGAACAACAAGTAATTCAGGTAAAACATAATTTGAAAATAGATAAGGATAGAAAGAAAAGCTATGCAGAAAGAAAAATGACTCCTAGAGAGTTCAAAGTAGGGGATCATGTGTATCTCTGAGTTAGGCTCAAGAAAAGTTCCCTGAGAATGGGAGCGTGTGCCAAGCTAGCACATAGGTATTGTGGACCCTTTGAAATTTTGGATAAAGTGGGACCTGCAACATATAGAATAGCACTTCCTCTCATAGTGAAGGAACATAATGTTTTCCATGTTTCGTTACTGAAGAAATATGTACATGATTCTAATCATATAATTGATTGGTCTTGGATTCAGGTGGAACTAGAGGGAGAATTTCTACAAGAGACACAACGCATAATAGACAGAAAGGAAATCCCACTCATGAAAAAAACCATTTCATAGGTCAAGTGCAGTAGAAACATTTTGGTCCAGATGAAGCTACATGGGAAATGGAGGATGCCATGAAACGTGCATACCCATTTTGTTTTACTTATGTACATACAAATCACATCGGAAAGTAGAACATCAAGTACAATGTTCCTTTAAGGGGGAGGGGATTTTAATACCCATGTTTCTCTGAGATTTTAAATATAACTATAACTTTCCAAAAGACTGTGGTAGACTGAATATGTGTGAATGTTGGATTTGATGAACCTTTTTGTTATAAAAGGTAATGTATGTATTCATGCTATTAATTAAAAATGGATAGTGTTGCATATTTGCTGAGGGGTGGGGGTTTCCAAGGTAGATCATGATTCTATGAGAGAGATGGTGAGGGGAAACAAAAATGGTTGAGCTGACCCCCACCAGACTAGTACCTTACCAGATTTAAATCTCTTAGAGCTAGAAAAGTCCTCTAACCCAGAAATAAGTTACTAGTCAGGCTGGTAATTGGGAAGTCCTCCTCAAGAGTTAATGAGGAGATGGGAAGAGTACCCATTTGAAATACTTCCTGACCTTACCATGAGATGGGGATTCATACCCACACAATCTTGTTAAGGAAGGAAATAAAATAAAGGAACTCATGTGGAGAGGGGATGGGAAGGATAGGAGTGCATGAAGCTCAATGATTATGAAGAGAACTGAAAAAAAAGGTTGTTCTAGGTGCAAGAAGTTGTTGGAAACATTTTCATTCCAAGATGATAAATGAGGTTAAAGAGAATATGAGTGATTGTGGAAGTACTCATTGTAGACCCCCTTGCTTGGTAGAGAGAAAACTATTTTTCAAAGTTCCTATGGGAGGAGGAGAGTAGCCTTTGTCCCTGATTATCATTGAATAAGAAAGAAGAGTCTCTCTCATAGAATTATGGTCTAGCTAGTGGGTGGCCAATAATAAATATGTTTAGGAGTTGTTGTGCCTACGGCTGGGTGGAAACGATCACCCCTATTAGCATTTGCTTCATGAACCTGGTTTCTTGATAATTATTTGTATACTCTTTGTACTAGAATGGAAGTGATGGTTGAATGTCTGTGTTTATGATTAAATTTTACATTGTTTGATTAATCATTAGAAATGCATATTTTTTTCTATGAGCCCTTATATTTGCATGGTTTCTACTTGAATCTGATTAGAAGCAGGATAACTATTGGACATGGGATTTTAGATGAGTTTGAGGATAAGTTTAAGTTTATTGTAATGGTTGAAAATTCCTTAAGGAAAGTTTTCCTAAGGATTGGTCTTGCAAGGTAAGATTCAAGGAAGACTTCACTTGAATGTTTTAGCCTTGTTTATCCCTCGAATGGTATCTTTCCCTATTTTTGAATTTAATATCTGTGAAGGGAAGGTGATCGCTTCAAACCATTAATCTATGTGGCTGAGGACTCATGTCCATGACCCTAAGCTAAATAATGGTCAAGAGTAGAGAATACCTCCTTGAGGCTTGTTCGAGAATCAATATGACCGGGGCCTAGGAAACCATCCCTAGGTCTGAAAGAAGATAATATTTTTTGTCTTTGTAACTCTATGAGTTTGGAGTTCTAGGATGATATGATTTCACCACCTCCAAAGCCAATTGGAGGCAATCTGCTGGTTCAATTACCAGCGAGGTTGACCTACATCTGGCAGTTCCCCTAACTGTGACCATGGGATCTGTCCCATCATTAAACCCTGAATCACGTATCGGTCATGAAGTAATGTGAATCGTAGATACAAGGGTACTTGGGAGCCTCCCTAACTATTGGATCTACACTTTGTTCAGTCCAAATTTGACCACTTAGGGAGAGCAATGGAATCATAACACCAAAACCCCTTAATGTCGGAGTTGTTAATTAATGTGGACTATGGATCTAAGGATCCTTTGGGACTCTTCTCGACTGCTAGATCAAGTCTAGTGAAAGGATAAAATAAATTACTCCAATGAATTCCTACTCTAGGAAGTTTGACATGATGGTGAATGAGAATATTGTTGAAGGCCAGAGTGGCATGGCATGTTGATGTTATCTAGGGTGACGTTTACCCATAGTAGGTGTGCTACATTTCATATCAATCCAGGACCTTCAAAGAACTCATGTGTCAAATAGACCTTAACACGTGTCACCAGTTCATTGGGCCATGTGTCACCTTTGTCTTCTACCAAATGCCTTTTGTTGGATCTATGTCATGGTTATTCCGACATTGAAAACTATGGGAGAAAGGGGGTCTGGATCGGGTAGAGCCCCAAAACATCGAAATTGAAAAGTGATGAGAATATTAGATCCGAGGATGCTTCAATATATCCCATGACCATTAGATATAATTCACAATTATTCTGAAGTTGACCACTCCGAGAGCAAAGAGGAAGTTACACAACAAATTCCCAGAACACAAAAGTTACAAAGTAACAAAGGCCGTAGATATATTGATCTACGTGGACACATCTTGATTGGGAAATATAAGGGGTATTGGAAGGATGTCAATCTAGAGTGACATGGAACACTGACATCACCCAGGGTGATGTCAACTCACATTCAACGTGCCATGTGTCACCTTGATTTGTGGGTTTTGCAGACCCTATGTTCCCATTAGAATGTGACACATGTCACCCACTGATGGGGCCATGTATCATCTATTCATTGTTGCATGTCACCCCCTCCTATAACATATTTGCATGGCCTAATATCAAGTGGAGTACTTGGGGCCCACCCATCTTGTCCTTTGCATTTAATGCACCATCGTGTATAAGGGTGGAAACTTCGAGAGTATGGGTCTTTGAAACTCCATAGGTTTGGGTTTTAGTATCTTAGATACATCAAAAGGTATGAAATTCAAATCCATGTGGAAATATTTCGGTTTCCTTCAAGATTTCAAGAATTCGGGACTCCGGAGGATATGCACATAGAGAGGAAAAGGGGCATTCAGCGTCGAACATCAAATTTCCCTTAAGATTATGTGTTAAATAAGGATGAAGTTTCACCATTGGATTTGACAGTGGATGGACTTCCACCATAGATGCATAAATGATGGAGAATCTATAGGACTTTGGGGAACTTGGGAGGGTACTAATGAGATGGGCCTACATAGGTGCCATGTGACCCTTAACTAATAATGCCTGAAGGTATTTGGAAGGGATTATATCCCAACCCAAAGCTCGTATTTGAGAAACGTAGCAAGTGTTAGATAGATCTTGATGAGTAGAAGAGAATAGAAATCTCATAAAGGGTATTAGAGATGATTAAGGAAAGTGAAATTTTGAAGCCCCATCCCTAAAAAGGGTACTTAGGGGTCAGGTGTTTTACATGTGTTTGGCCTGGTTATAGTTACTTCACTTGGTGGATCCTTGTATTATGATTCCTTCATAGATGACTTTTCCAAGAAGACATGGATATATTTCCTAAGAAAGAAATCATAGGTTTTTGAGAAATTTAAAGAGTTTAAAGTTTTTATAGAATACTAGACAGATAAAAATATTAAGGTGTTGAGAACTAAAAATTAATGTGAATTCCATGGAAAATAATTTGATAAGTTTTGTAAGAAATATGTCATAGTATGCCAAAATACCATACCATATACCCCACAAAAAAATGGAGTTGTCAAGAGAATGAACAGAACGTTGATGAATAAGGAAAGGAGCATGCTTGGTGGTGCTAGGTTCGCTAAAGAATTTTGGGCAGAGGAAGTCAACACTGCAATATATCTGGTGAATATTTCTCCTTCATCAACACTATTTTACATGAATCCACACAAGGTATGTTCAAGTAGGAAGCCTTCAGTTTCACATCTCAAATTAGTTGGTTGTGATGCATTTGTGCATGTTCCCAAGGAAAAGAGGAGCAATCTGGAAAATAAGGAGGTCAAATATATTTTCATTGAATATAAAGAAGGAATGAAATGATATAAGCTCTGGGATTCTACATCAAGGAGAAAAGTGTACAATTGAGATGTGGCCCTGAGAGAATTCAGAGGTATGTTCAATATTGAATAAGTTTTTATGATGGATAATAATCCTGAGAAGGTGCGATTTGAACTGAGGAATGAAGAAGATGATTCAGATGAGTTGATTGAATCTAAGGAAGAGGTGGAACAATAGACTCTGGTGGTAAGGAGGTTAGAAAGAGTAAGAAAACCAGTCGAAAGGTATAGTTTGCATGACTTCCATTTGACATTCATGCTAACTACCAATGCCAATGAGCCCAAGTAGGTCAGTGAGGTAGTCAACTTAGTATATAGTAAACTTTGGAAGGACGCCATGGTCGAAGAGATGGAGTCCTTGCACAAGAATGAGACATGGGATTTAGTCAAGTTACCTAGTGGAATAAATCCCATCGGTAGAAAATTGGTACTCAAGAAGAAGATGAATGTTGCGAGACAAGTCGATAAGTTCAAATATAAACTAGTAGAGAAAGGTTATTCCCAAGTTGAGGGAGTCGACTTCAGTGAGATTTTTTCCCCTAATTAAAAACTAACTTCCATTAGAGTACTAATGTCTCTGACTGCATTATTCGATATGCAAATAAAAAATATGGACATGAAGACAATGTTCCTACATGGGGACCTGGAAGAAGAAATGTACTTGAAACATCTTGAAGGATTTGTAGTAAAGGGAAAACAAGATTTGGTTGGGTGAAAACTAAAAAGATCCCTCTATGGTTTAAAGTGATCACTAAGTATGTGGTACTAGAAGTTTGACACATACATCCTTAGTTTGGGATTTGTAAGAAGCAAAGATGATCACTTCATATATTCCAAGGAAGAACGTGGGTGTTTCATATATGTAGCTTTGCATGTGGATAACATGTTGTTGATTGGAAACAACATGGATGCAATAAAGGAGGTGAAGAAGAAGTTATCCTCCAAGTTTGACATGAAGGATCTTGGTGCAACTTACTTCATTCTAGGAATGAATATTAAGAGAGATCAAGCCATTAGAAATATTTGGTTGAAGCAGATGAAGTGTATTGAAACAGTTTTGAAATGGTTCAACATGCAATATTGAAAACTAGTGAAGGTGAAAATTCTTGTGAAATAGAGGATTATTGTTGAACAGTTTCCAAAGACACAAGAACAAATATAGGACATGGAACATGTTCTCTATAAAAGTTTTTTGGTATTCTAATGTATGTGATGCTCTGCACTTGACCAAACATTTATCATGTAGTGGGAGTGTTGAACAGGTACATGTCGACACCTAGAAAGGAGAACTGGACTAGTGTCAAGAGAGTATTAAGGTATTTGTGTGGCATGAAGAAATATGATATATTATACCAAGGAATACCTAGAGGTGACAATGATAAATTAAATGTACATGTTCTTGTCTATTCTGACAACGATGGAGATCTAGATTGACGGAGGTCGACCAAAGGATATGTCTTGAATATGTTTCGTGGAGAAATAATATGGATGAGTAAGTGACAGAAAGTCATAGCCTTTTAAAAAACAAAATTTGAATACATGGTGGCCACTCATGGAAGAAAATAAGCATTATGGATGGAAATTTTGTGTTCAGGAATCGAGTTCGAGAAGAGAGATATAAAATTAAGTTGTGGAATTCAATGCGCAATATTTCTGGAAAATATCCCTACTTACAATTTGAATACTAAGAACATTGATGTAAAATACCATTTCATAAGAGACATGGTGGAAAGTAACAATGTTCTATTGGAGAATGTAGACACGTTGGAAAACATAGTAGAATCGTTGAACGAGTTTGTGAGTGTTGGGAAGGTCTCTTGGTGTAGAGAGGAAATGGGGATTGTTTCCCTAGGTCTTTGAGTGATATTTCAAGATTATCCTATTTTAGAAAAGAAGAAAACACGTGGGAGAATGTTGGGTTGTTATATTCTTTGCAATGAAATTTTAGTTGAGGTGAATCGATTGATGGTCAAAGTCAAGGTGGATTAACAACAAGTCAAAGGTCGAGGTGAATCAACGAGGTAAAGTCGAAGTCAAAGGTCAAGGAAACTAAACATGGTAAAGCTATTGACATAAAGTATAAGAGGTCAACCAACATGAGGTCAATAGTCATATGTGTGGTGATTGACTAAACACTGAATGAAGGATGACTAGTAGTTGACTGGTAATACAACTTAGAGTCGACTGTAGTAGAATATTGATATTTGTGTGATTTGTAGCCAATGATCTGGATGGATCTACAACTATTTTTGGGTGCGAATTATTTATGGTTTTTAATCTTTTAAATCCTATAAAGAGGCATGTTGTAAGGACGTAAAGGGTAGTTAAAAAATCATAGGATTTTGCATAAACTCAACAATAAGATTTGAATATTGACCTAATGTTTAAGAAACTCAACAACAAGATTTTTCATAAATATGTTTGAAAGAGTAAATTTGGAAATACTAACAAGAATGACACTTTAGAGGTTTCCTTGGTAGATAAGTTCAATGGAAAATGGATTAAGGGTAGTGATGAGTCACAAAATTACCATTTTTTGACATCTTATTTTCCTTATTTTAAATCCCTTTTCGTTTATCCATAACCATTTATTAGTCCATTTAAATGCTCATATGCAGGATTTGGGATGTCGAATTGACAATCATCAGGTTGATTTAATCCATGGGAAGATATGTCCCAAGCTCCCATAATAGCCAGTAAAGATTTTTTTGGAAAATTAATAATTTTTCAGAATTTTTTGAATTTTACGAAAGATCGGGGAAAAAGGTCTGGAGACATGTTGATTGCCAAAAATGACCATAATCAACATTGTGGAAATCACCCAGTAAGGGTCCCAATTAGACCCTTATCCATTTGGAATGGTGATTTCAACTAGGTTTATAATTCTAATTACCCTTATCTAAAACTATCTTAAGCTAACTAATATTCTAATCTAAACTAATATATATGTACAAAGATATATACATGAGCTTATATCTTATAATGTATAATATTACTTGTTTTTATCAACAAAAAGAAGAAAATGAATTAACTTCTTGCATTTGCTTGAAGAAGGAAATCCTCTACTGAAACAAGGGCTCAATAAAGCCATGATTGGATTCACTCCTACAAAATGAGACTTATACAAATGCTTTATAAATGGAAATGGACATGTTATTCTATCTAAAATGAAAACCAAAAAATAAATCTATTCTACCATGATAAGGAAAAGATATATATATCTTATCAATCATGAGCAAGATAATGAAATATGAACCAACTTTGAATTTAGAAAAAAAGAGAGTTAACAGATCGGAGAATTAGTTCTAAGATCTACTTACTTGTTGAAACAAATATCCAAAAAAAAATTCTTCACAAGTAGTTATCAAATTCCTATTTTTACATATATAAATTCAATTGAAGATTGCATCTGTTGTCGCAAGAGTTGACTCTAGGCTGTAATAGAGCCAAGCCTTAGCACATTTTTTTAAAATGAAAAATTTATTTATCGTTCAGAACTTGACTTGGGTTGCAGCAAGCCAAACCCTGAAAATTTAATTTTGAGTGGACTTCTGACCTAACACTCTCAGAGACAGTTCTCTAAACAGCGAAGGGCTCTTTACTCAGGAATATTCAATGATTACTGTAAGAAGGCCAGATTTCTTATTAGAAAAGATGTTTAATCAGGTCTGGAGGTTGATACAGGAGAAATAAGTCCATTGGGCATGGAGTCAAGTGAAAACCATAGAGAGGATATCATAACAGGGTTCACATTACTTGCAGAGAATGAGGCAAGGTAAGTCTTTCTTTCAACTATAAATGATCATGATTTAACAGCAGAAAAAGAAAAGGAAAGAGACACCATAGTGAAAGCATCAATCAAGGAGGAATTTTCACTATGACTTTGGAAGAAAAAACTAAAGGCTGATGACTAGATACAGAGCACTAATCATGAGTGAATTCTGAACAGTCACCATGAAAACAAAACCTTTATCAACTGCGTGTAAGGAGCATTAAAAATGAATTCCAAACATATTTAACTCAGTCGACAAAGATCAGATAGAATATAAGACAAAAAGAGGACATAGCGAAAGAAATGACTGTCATGAATCTCATAATCTGAAGAAAACAGGTTACTGAATATAATTCCGTTTCTGGTTCTCAAAACAACTCACATTCCACACAGGAGCTCTCTGCCCCTCAGAGCTTCCTCCAGGCTTCCCCCTGCCCCTTGTACAATGAATCTATCTCTCTATAAATTTCCTCTCTAAAGGAGGTTTAAACCACCTGACAATTAACTAACTGTCTTTAACTAATTATTACAGTGATCTCAAACTAAAATTAAAAATACAACTCAAATCTTAATTTCTAGCTAACTGTTTATAGCCATACGTGCATTAGATATTCCTCCAGCAAATGCTCTATGTGAACAAAAAGCAGGGATCTGATGATTGTATTGTGAACATTAGCCATGAGAAACCCCTTACTATAAACCGTATGATATACAGAAACATTCCTTTCGTTTCCAAGCTCTCGGCTCTGTGCTTACCCCAGAAATGTAAAGTTTCCTGTCAATATTTGTATCCCAAGGTCGCATCTTTGTAATGGTGAGTCTCCCATACTCTCTGATACAATTAGTTACAGACTTCACACACAGAATCAGGTTATCTTCTGTGAAGTGACTGTTTTTTTCACTCGGGTAAAATACTTTTGTGATGACACCTGTGGTTGGTTCTCCAGATTCTTCATATTGATTCTCGAATTTGAACAGAAGATCCGTATCGATCCAGTTGTCTTTCAAATGAGTGGATCTCCAGAGTGAAAAAAGAAAACTTGATATAGCAATTCCAGAAAGAGGCAATAATGACAGTGATGCTTCTTCGAAGGTGCTTTCGATTTGATCAGAGGAAAATTTTGTAGATCCTCCTAATAACTTCCGGATATGCATTAACTTGCTATTTGAAACAAGGCCCTATTAATTGACTTGTCTGTCGAAATCGTTTAGAATAAACAGACGTGACTGTTGGACGGATCATCGGAATAATATTGTATTTGGTCCTCCACAGGCATTGTGAAAAACTCCTTCGCTATTTCTAGCATCGTGATGCTCACCACGTCTAGAATGCCGTGATTGATTATCTGGAAGAAGCCGTATTCAGCGCAGGAAGATCCAATTTGCCGAATAACATGCGCTCGAGCAGAATCGCACAAGAAACTTTGGAGGTCCGTGAAAGGTGTTGTGTCTATAAAGGGAACTACTTCATCCAGCCTGGGTCGCTCGGTGGGAGATTGGAAGCTCAGAATAATTACTTCTGTTCGATATTAATCACATTGATGGCTCCTCGTTCTCGTTGCGGTCATTGATCTCATTAGTTGAGGACGCCTTCTCCAACTCTGCGTTGATGATGTCTGTTGACAACTTCAAAATATATTGCAATTCTCAACCTGAAGAATAAGATTTCCAGTTCGTCGAAGACTTTCGTATCTCATTTTTGAGACCAAGCGCGTGAATTTGCCCATCGGATTTTGGGCTTTCGGGGAAAATGATGTAGTATGCAAAACGAATATTGAAATTATGAAATCCCGTGGTTGGTCCACGTTTTATACACACGACATTCATTGGTGTTTCGTGCATGCGGTACGCCTGAGGTATTTGTCGTTTCTTCAATCGCTGAGATGGATCGTAATGCAGCAACCGTCAACCGTCAGAAGTCCAATGGTAATATTTGACACAAAACGCCCATCAATGTAAACCCAATCACGACCTGCCAACTCCACAGCTTTGACCCTCAGAACGCCAGTTGAAAATTGTCAAGATGAGAGTATATTGAACGAGATCTGCAGTGGAGTAGTTCGCCAGTAGAATATGTGTAACAAGAGAAAGCACTGATAACACCAACCCAACGAGAGCTATCCATCTAAACTTTGATTTGAATATCATTTCTCTCGGACTACAAAGTCACAAGCTATAATAATAGTAGTATGGGTGTTGGAGAATAATATTCTTTGATGA
The DNA here is from genome assembly GCA_032191745.1 of Picea mariana. Lineage (NCBI taxonomy): Eukaryota > Viridiplantae > Streptophyta > Pinopsida > Pinales > Pinaceae > Picea > Picea mariana. Next base: position 50,154 of record JASDQU011104541.1, read on the forward strand.
AGACAGGATCCTTAGATTCTTCCTGAGAAATTAGTTGTAATCTGCTCCCACAATTTCTCCAATGATCCCAAAAAACTACTACAATATCTATTGGCAAAATATGAAGCAAATATCCAGATTGCAAATCTCGTATTTGCGGAACATACTTGATATCGCTTAAAAGCTTCCAACTGCATAAAGTCTACCCGAACCAACATATACCTAGGATTTTTTTATTTGTTTGAGAAGTGAACAAAGCACCATTATTTACAACAAGATCATACCTTTCATTGTATATTTCGAACCACATCCTCATCGTCTCCAGGTTCACTCGTAGAAAAGGTGTATATGAAGATGATCCTGAAGATAGCGTTTCCAGTCGATACTCTTGAAGATAGTCTGGGTGAAGGTGTCAGAGTAATATCGGAAAATTTCAAAATCTATTACAACATAGGCTCCATCTAGGGATGGCACTTTCCCAGTAAAGTGCCAAGAACAGTAGACCAGGTGCCTTCATCTATTTGGCTGTGGAGTCGTCATGCTTTAAAACCAAATCATAGTGGATCCAAAAACTGAACTGAAAACACATTGAAAACTACCGCTGCAATCTAGTGCTTGAAGTCAATCTTATTTATATACATCACCTACTCTAACTACTGAAAAATTTCCAGAATCATATGATATGGAAATGCCAGTGAAGCCAATCCAACAATTGTCTTCTCATTTGAACATTTTTTACACTTTCTTCGAGCAGACTGAAAAAAGAAACCAATAACTTCCAACTGACCTGTTGATGATCATGGATTTTCAAAACTTTCATCAAT
>JASDQU011104542.1:0-29093 GCA_032191745.1 Picea mariana
GTTCTATCCGACCTACTATAAATGTAATAATTCAATACATAAGGCTTAATAAGGGGTTTTATACATAACATGGGGCTTTGTCTAGGGCTTAACATGCCCCTCCCCTTCAAACAAGTGTTTTCCTTAACACTTGACTAACCACAGATGCTTCTACATGAAGAACTCATCTTCCCATGTCACCTCTTCTACTAGTAGGTTCTTGCATTTGACAAGGTAATCTATAATTCCTCTATTATAGACGGAGAGGTATGACGGCTGGCTGGGCATTCTACCTTTTGGTGCCCGGTGCCCGATACGTCCCATCGTGCTCCAAAAGGAAGAAGCGTTAGCTTGCTCCCATTTTTTTTACCATCCAATTGCAATAGACATATGTACTATGCAGTAAAACACATTAAGTAGATAAGGTTTTCTTTTATATCATCTTGACTCGCTATCATTGTCTGGTGCATCTGTACTAGATACATATTTTTTACCATCCAATTCCAATAGACAGATGTACTAGGTAGTGAGTTAAACACTGACTCATTGCATGATATTTAATGTTACACCATCCCATTCCAATAGACATATGTAATAGGCAGTGAGCTATGTACAAAGTAGTGAGCTAATCATTGACTCACTACATGATATTTAATGTTAGTAGTGATCTCCTGAAAATATCATCATAGCTAAATCTTATCAAATGTGTCCTACTAATTGTGAATCATGATTATACCAGGAAACATGGATAGTACTAAACACTTTGACTACAAAGTATTTATAAAACTTGTTTATTGTGAATTATTATTTTGAAGTGAAACACATTAAGTAGATTGCATAGGTCTTACAACACCAACTACTATATATATATATATATATATATATATATAATTGTTTTTACATAACAATATTCTTTAAAATGTGTCCTCAAGCTATTGTGAATGTTAACATAATGGAGAATAATGAAATTATTATTAACTTAGATTCCCATGCATTCTGTCTCTTCTTTACAAGTTATTCACCATCCAATAGATTAGATGGCAGTAGTCTAAACATTCTATTTTTTAGAGGTTTTCCTTAACTTTTTTCATTTGATTTTGCCCAAAATTCGGTGATGAATGGTTGGATCTGCAGATTTGACTGACCAAGTTTGTATAATCCGAGTGCCCCAGGGGTTTTTCATCAAGCTGAATCTATTTATTCTTGACCCTAGATAAACAAAGTTGGTTTCCAATTCCTAGGTTTCAAGAATCAAGGACATTCTCTTTTGGATGTTTTCACTGACGTATCCCCTGATAGAAATAAGAAAACTGTTCCTTTCAATATTGAGATTTATTATGGTATTCCTTCAAGAGTTCTCAAGGGATTCATGGTAGCGATAAGACTAGAAAACAATGGTGGTGGAATTAGAGAATTTTCCATTTCTCTTACTCTATCTTTTAAAATTACATTTTTATTCTTTATATATCCAATTGACATTTTCAAAGCTTCTCCTATGGCCTCATGGAATTATATTACCTTAGAGGGTGGAACCTCTTGAAAGTCAAATTTTGAATTCCATTTCTCGTGAATTTTATTATTTTTTGAGTTAACTTTTTCAATTACTAAGTTTTTTTAAACTCTATTGAATGTGGCATGATGCAAGGTAAGTGATTCCTCTTCTAATATAATTGGCTCTTAAGTAGTCAATTATCTTGAAATTTTCTTTCTTTCTTGTAGGCTTTGTTCTTCACCTGCAGATTCTATTTCTTCAATGTTTACATCGAGTTCTATATCTTACAGGAAAATTTAATTTCTAGGTATGTCTTCACTTTCTCCTTCTTTATTTGTGCCTCTCTTCCTCTTACAAGCAATTGGGAGTTTGCACCATTTGAAAGGTATCTGAGTGAGGATGAACATCAAGGGGTATAAGTTGAAGCTGAGAAATTTATCCCAAAAAATATCATTTTATGACTCAAAATGGCTCTAGAAGGTTTTAAACCTCAATTTTCCAAACTAGTACCTACTGTTAAAATGATTGTGAAAGATTATTCCTCCAATTTTTTTCACTTTGAAAGCATTGAGATAGATGAACAACAATATAATGATCAAATATGGATCATTTTTTAAGATAAAAATATCTATGGATTGTCTATTATATATAGAATAAAAAGTTACATCAAAATCTGGTTGGGGAGGGGGAGGGTGGGTCTGCCACTATGGAAATCAAAACCCATGACTAGTCATGTTCAGATGTATTATCATTCCAAAAGATATTAATATTTTTTGTCCCAAATATACTAATAACCAAGACCAAACAAAAAACTATTATATCCAATTTTATGATAGTGAGATACCCTAATATCCTACCAATGTCTATATATCTAGAAATAAAAATCATAGAAACCAATTTCAAAGATGTCATCCATTGATCAGAGCCTGGGTGTCATCTCCCTTATCCTGTGTTTCTAGAGCTAGAAGGTCTAATTCCAAATCAATGGTGTTTTGTTTGGTTCCTAAGAATTTGGTTGAACCATTATCCTGCTTTTTTTTAGTCCCATGTTGACCTAAGGCTGACACTATGAATTTATTCTAAACTTTGACGGACATAACAAGTCCAAATTTCCTTAAAAAATACATACAAAATGTAATATGTCCCTCCTCTCCTCCATAGATTTTTCTAGATATTTCCCCACCATTTATTTGAAAATCCAATATGCTTCGACAATTTTCAAGTACTTTCTACCCCACATCTTAGCATAAAACAAGTGTATAATCCAATCCTGAGTCTCTTTCAAAAAACAACTATTAGGGGTTGTCAGTATTTAGTCCCTCACAATTACTTAAACCTCCTTTACTTCTTGTTTAGCTACATCCGAACAATGCTCATGGAATATGTGGCCAACTTCCCATTCTTGCATGTGGGAGCCACTAGGCCATGAGAGGACAAGGCTAATCCATAATGAAATATTTTTTCCCTTTCCTTATACTTCATCTCCCAATCTCAATGGTTTTTTTCTTTCATTTATTTTCTTTCCTTATTTTTATACATTTTTCATCTAATCTCATTATATCACATTAACTTGCTTTTCATGAATCCCTAATCTCAAATGGTTAATTCTCTTTCTTTAATGAATACCTAATTTTAACGACTATTTTTAATATTTTATTCATTTCTAACCAATCTTACTCTCTATAAAAATGCTCAACAGTATTTTCCAACATAGTAGCTTCATTTATCCCTAATGATGGGTGGAGTGTCCACTCGAAACATTGGAAACTTTGGACATTTCAAAAAACCCATGCAAAGTTCTTATCTAGAAAATTTACTACTATTATGACTAACTCTAGAAACCTACATACTCATAATCGGGAAGATTTTCCTTTTTAATAAAATTGTGCTTTCCAATTAAAGGTATTTCAACCAATAAAGTTCACTTTGGAGTTTTCTTTTCATGTTGAATGAAATCATAGAAACCACTAACAACACGGAGAACTGAAATTGTATCATTTTTTTTCTTTTAAATGAAATGATGTATGCTAAATGTTTAGCAACCATTTTATTTTCAAGTATAAATTTAATTTATAGTTTAAATAGGGTTAAATTTATATCATAATTGAAGTTTGTTGATGCTGAAACTTTATTCGATAGATTTTGTTAGTTAAATTTGTTTAAATATTCACAGAATTAAAGTTTAGAATCAACAAAATGTATAACGTTTTTAAAATTATGGAATTCAAAAATAAATAAATAAACTACTTCATGAAAGACACTTTCTACAACTTAGTTTTAGGCTGATGTGTAATTCCTTTTGTGCTCAACATGGAGTTGACATGTGGCATTTAAAAAAATAAGTCAAGCCTAGGTCTTTCATCTCAAACTCTGGAACAAGCTTCCTTTTACAATCTGTGATGAGATTTTCTTCTTATGTTAAGAATAAGTCATCTACATACAATAGCAATATAACTGGCTCATCATTCATAACCTTGAAGTAAAGGTTAAAATCAACTTTACTCTTGGTAAAGCTCAGTCTCATCATGAAACTATCAATTATACCATACCAAGCTCTAGGAGCTTGCTTCAACCCGTACAAATCTTTCTTCAACCTGCAAACATGAGTCTTTCTATATTCAACTTCAAACCCTCATGGTTGTTCTATATACAATTCTTCTTCAATAACACCATTTAATAAGGTTGTTTTCACATCCATCTGGTGTAACAACCACTTCATTTTTGGCTGCAAGGGCTATGATGGTTCTGACAGAAGTGTATCTTGCTACAAGAGAAAATGTCTCTTCATAATAAATACCTTCCTTTTGAGAAAAACCATGAGCCACAACTCTTGCTTTATGTTTTTTAATACTTCCATATGTTGCATGCTTTATCTTGTATATCCACTTGGAAGATACCACATATTTGTTCTTTGTTCTGGGAACTACTTCCCATACATCATTCTTTATAATGGACTGTTATTCTTCTATAATGGAATCCACCCATTCTTTCTTTTGAATGGCTTCTTCAAAGCAAGTAGGTTCCTTTTCTATGAGACCACACATCAAGGCCATATAGATGGATATTGACTTATGTTTCTTTCTTTGTTTCATGGTTACTTCTGGGGAACCATACTTCTCACATCTTGAATAAGTTCCCTTGCCCAAGATGGCTTTCTCTTGTGAGAGATCGCCATCAGGGGAGGTTCTTTAGATTCTATCAAATCATTATCTTCTGGAATCTCATCATCAAGGGAAACTGTAACTTCCTTCACTGGTTCTGCAACTTTGGGAGCTACATGTTCTTCTCCATATACTTCTTCAAACTGACATTTCCTTGATCTTTTGAGTGTTTCATCTTCATCAAAGGTTACATATCTGTTTATCTCAATATGATGGTAACCTGGTATGTAAATTACGAAGCCCTTAGAGACCTCACAGTATCCAAAAATATTCCCTCATTTCCTGAAGGATCTAACTTATTTCTTCTTTCTTTCGAAATGTGTACAAACACTGGACGAAAAAATAATTTGAGATGGCTTACTTTTGGCTTCTTTCTGGTGAACATTTCTTCGAGGGTTTTGAATCCAAGTGCACTATGGGTAATATATTTTGGACATAAACTGTTGTTTTTGTTGCTTCATCCCATAAGTGCATTAGAATATCTTGATCGTGAATCATATTCTTTACTTCTTCCATAATTGTTCTATTCTTTCTTTCTTCTACACCATTTTGTTGAGGATTATAGGGAGTGGTGAGCTCCCTACAAAATATTCCAAAATCATTTGAAGTGTACTCTCCTCCATTATCTGACCTAAGTATCTTGATTTTTCTTTCGGAGAGGTTTTAAACCAAGGCTTTGAATTCATTTAACTTTCAGAGTTCTTCATCTTTTGATTTCAAGAAATAAACCCATGTCTTACAAGAATAATCATCACTAAATGATACATTGTATACATACCTGCTTAGAGAGGTTGATGGAATTGGACCACATACATCCGAGTTGACAAGTACAACCCTCCTTCTTCTGGTACATAGGTTACATCCTTCATTCTCATTGGTGTTCCTGCCATGTTCTTAAGAGCCAAGTATCTACAGGACATAATCTTCAATTTCTTCTTTAGTTAACTTCTTAGGTGGCTCATCATCTTTAGTTGCATGGGCATGATGTCTTTTGTTATTTCTCTTCTTGAATTCTTCCCTTCTGGAAAGGCAATTCTTAGCAATGTGTCCCATATTATCACAATGATAACAATGATAAGAGGATAAATCGTTTTCCTTTCTTTGACCCTTGTGATCTTTCTGGAATCTCTCTGGAGAGTGAGATTATTTATGAGAGTGGGTGAATCTCTTTGGAGAGTGAGATTATTTATAAAAGTGGGTCTCCTTTTGGAAATGAGACCTTTTCTTTTCTCCTTTAACATGATAATCTGGCGCTTGATTTTTATCCCTTAATAGTAAGGCTTCTCAGTTGGCTACTCTTTCTTCTTATTGAACTTATTCTTCCCATAGACTGTCAAATTAGAGTTTCTCTTTTCTTGCACATATAGTTTGGATGAAGGCATCCCAAGGTCTTGTGAGACCATTAAGAGTTGTCATGATGTGTTCATATTCATCCAAGTTGTCTCCAATTTCTTCTAATTGTTCCTTGAATTGAGTAACCCAAGATAAATAGTCTTGAACTATTTCTCCTTTTTGCATCTTTGTATTCTTGAGTTGGGTTCTCAAGTTCATCTTCCGATTGATGTTCTTTCCTTCATACATTTTGGTTAGGCCATCAAAAATATATTTTGGAGTATTATTAGAAGAAAATTGAGGGACAAGTGGTCTTTAATGGAATCTGCAATTACTATTTTGGCCCTAATCATATCCTTCTTGTACTTCTCTTTGGATGCTTCTTCTTCAGGTTCTGATACATTTTATTTTATGAATTTTTCAAGGTCACTCACTTCAAGAATGAGTCAAATTTTGTACTTCCAGGAATGAAAATTTTCCACACCTTCTAACTTGTGAACAGGCTTGGTGCTTGCAAACATCTTGACCTAGAGCTAAGAAAATGACCAGAAAATGAAAATTATCAGAAAATAAATATTAACTTACCAAGAGATGCACTGGGCTAAGGCGAGTTGGCTCAAGTTGACTATTTCCAAAAATTCCAAGATTTACCCCTTGAAACTTGACCTGTGAAAATCTGGACTGGTACTTCTGGTACTGGTTCTGGTTTCCTGGTTTTCTGGTACTAGTCAAAACTAGGGTTTGATTTTCTAGAGAATTTGGCCATTGGAAAGGTGCGGTCCAGATGCCAAAGGATGCATCGGGGTAGGGGGCACTTCCATAGATAGTTTTTGGTCATAAATTCCTCTCCAATAAAAATCCTTAATTTCCTTGTGCGAAAACAGTGACGTTTTTAGATACCTAGTGAAAGGTGATCTATTCAGTCAAGCTCTGATACCATGTTAAGTTTAATGTTGTTATTTCAATTTACTAGAGCATTCAATGCATTTCCAAAATAACAACATAAAGAGGATCACTAAAAGAAACACAATCACAAGGCACACAACATTCTATCCTGGTAAACCCTCATGGGGAAGAAAACCCAGCAAAAAATTCTTCAGTAATAGATTGCCAATACAATGCCAATACTAAGACGAAACCACCAAGAATAAAATAGGACTGAGCATGCGCCTCTTTTCTACTTCCTCTTACAACTAAAGCTTCCTTCAAAAGATGTGCACTATAAGTGTGAGTGAGAGTGAATAAGTGAGGCACCATCCCCACTTATAAATACTAGTTTAGGAGGTGTTAGGGTTATGCCTCTTCACTTAGTAGGGCCAACTTCTTCTAAGAGTGGTTAAAACCACTTTATAAACCCTAGTGGCCAACTTTACAAATACCACGATATAAATATGGTTTGACCAATCCACAAGAGGGGATTTGGTCCTATACAAGACCCGACAAGATCAATCCACAAAAGGAGATTTCATATATAAGATAATAACTCAAATATAATTAGAATATTCTTCGAAGTGACAATATTTCAACAAGGAAGAACCATAGAAAATAGAGTTTGATTTAAAGGATGATTAATCAGACTCTACAGAAGAACATGAATCAGAAGAAGAAGATCCTCATACTCCAGTATTGAGGAGATCGGTTCGAGAAAGAACTAGCAAAAATGTATACTATGATTTTCATTCAAGATTTGCTTTGTCTATTACTGATGATGATCCTAGAACTCTCAGAGAGTCAATGGATTCAGAGGATGGAAAGATCTCGAAAAAGGCCATAGATGAAGAAATAACAGCCTTGGATAAGATTAAGGCTTGGGATCTAGTGGAGTTTCTGACTGGAAGAAACCCCATTAGCATCAAATGGGTATTTAAAAAGAAGTTGGATGCACAAGGAAAACTGGAGAAATACAAAGCTCAGTCAGTAGAAAAGGGTTATTCCAAGGTTGAGGGAATTGATTTTGGTGAGATTTTTTCTCCTCTTGCCAAGTTAACTTCTATAAGATATATGTTATCTGTTGTTTCTTCATTTGATTTTAAATTAGAATAGATGGATGTGAAGACAACATTCCTACATGGGGATCTCGAAGGAGAAATCTATATGAAGTAACCAAAAGATTTTTTTGTGAAGGGAAAGAAGGAGCTGGTATGCAAGATGAAAAAGTCCTTGTATGGTTTAAAACAATCACCAATTATGTGGTATCAAAAATTTGATACTTATATGCTAGGACCTGGCTTCATAAGAAGCAAGCAGGATCATTATATGTATTTTAAATTAATTGGTGATCATTTGATTTATTTGGTCTTGTATGTGGATGACATGTTATTGATAGGAAACAACAAGGAGATTATCCAAGATGTGAAAAATCAGTTGTACTCTAATTTTGACATCAACGATCTCGATGCTTCAAACTTCATTTTGGGCATGGAAATTAAAAGAGATCAGAAAAAGAGGAAACTCTGGTTAAATCAAAGAAAATATGTCGAGACAATATTGTAGAAGTTTAATATGAAAGAATGTAAATTGATCAAGGTACCTAGTCATGTTGGTGTAAATTTATCTGCGGATCAGTGTCTCAAGACACAAGAAGAGAAGCAGGACATGTCTCATGTTTGATATGCGAGTGCAGTTGGCAGTTTCATGTATGCAATGGTATGTACTAGACCAAACATTGCACATGCAGTGGGAGTTTTGAGCAGGTATATGTCACAACCAGGGAAAGAGCATTGGACAGTAGTAAAAAGGGTTTTCAGGTATTTGCGTGGCACTACTAGCTATGCATTGTTCTACCAAGAAAGACTAGGATTGGACAGAGTGTTGGACATACATGGATTTGTGGATACATACTGAGCTAGAGATATGGATCATAGGAGATATACAAGTGAGTATGTGCTTAACCTGTTTGGAGGAGCAATGGGTTGGATGAAAAAAAGACAGGTTGTTGTGGAACTTTCAACTACAAAAGTTGAATACATGGCAGCCACTCATGCAAGTAAGACAACAATATGGTTACAAATATTGTGTTCAGGTATTGGGTTGGTACAACAAGTTGTAAGGATAGATTGTGACAGTTAGAGTGCAGTTTTTTTGGTGAGGAACCTGGTTTATCATTCAAAGACAAAGCATATTGATATTCAATATCACTTTGTGAGAGACATGGTTGAAGAAAAGAAAGTGTTGCTGATGAAAGTGGACACTTTGAAGAATGTTGTAGATTCATTAAAAAACTCTGTGAGAACTGCAAAGTTCTCTTGGTTTAAAGGATCCATGGGTATTGTTACCTTGGATTGTTGACTATGTAACCTTGTAACCCCCTATATGAAAATAAAACAACAAATGGGAGAATGTTGGGTATGTGTTATATTCTTTGTACGACTAGTCCTAGTGTCTACTACGTTGCATCAAACGCCTCGATTTTCATGTCTATTGTTGGGCATTTTTTCGGCACATGGTTTTTTTCAATGGTTTTCTATTTCCGGTTAAGGAATTATGGTTGTTGACTAATCCAGGTCATTGGGCTAGGGTTTTGGATACCACTTGCTCCTATATGTATATTGTATTGTAAACAATGTATCATGATGAATGAATAAAGAATATATCTCTGTGTAATGTGTGTATTTTCCATTCTATATTTTCTATTCATTTATTGAAAATTTGTTTTCATTAACATATTGTACAAGGTTAAAATCTACAATTAAAACTCAAAACTTAGGTATAACCTAAGATTGAAAAAGTCACATTCTTTTAGACCTTGACAATAATACTTCCAATTGGTTATCCCATTACATGTGTGAGATACAAGTAGTTTAAATATTATGAAAAAATAATTATTTTGTTAAGCATATATACAATTTTATTAAACATATATATAACATTGAAGAAGGAAAAAAACATGTATAGTCAAAGACAAACTAATGAAATGGATGATCTAAAAAATACTAATAACAACATTATTGATCTCATTTTGGAAACATACAATACATAATATGGTTTTTTTCCTGTGGTAATTTTGAAATTATATTAATGTATAAATATATTGAATTTTTGTTTTAATGTTATTAATTATTTTTTTTTATTAATTTAAAAAAAAAAAACATTTTTTATAAATTATTTAAAATTGAAAAATAATTTTAAATATTTTAATTTAATTTACTAAATCAATTTTAATTCTAAAATATAAAATAAATATATAATTTTAGAAAGAATTTAAATTTTTTTTTTTCATAAATTAATTATTTTTAAATATACTACATATTTCTCTATTTCACCTAAAGAGAATTTATTATCTCTTGACTTTGGAAAAGTATTCAATTTAGGAAAGTTACTCTAACCAAGGAATAGAATGTAAAACTATGCATTGTAATTTACATTCAAATATTAGGTGTTATATTTTTATTTTTATTTTATATAATTAAAATTAAAAATAATAAAATATAAATTATATTGTTTTTTATTTAATTTAATTTCTTCACATTAAAAATAATAAAATATAAATTACATTATTATTAAATTAAATTTTATTATATAGATCATTCAAATTAATTTTAATAATTTTATTTTAATTTTATATAAAATTTTCATTATTTATATTTTAGATAAATAAAATTAACAAAAAGGGTTTTATTTTTTTTAGTACATAACTTTTTTAAGAAACCCCGTTCACTTTATTAACTTATAAATATCCACCCTTCAATTTCTAAATTAAGATTTAAATTAAAAACTACAATCCACTATAAAACCAAAAGAATCACAAATTTGGAAGATAAAAAATAAATGCTACATTAAAATTTAATTTTTTAATTTTATATATAATTAAGTAATAATTTTAAAAAATATAAATAAATAAAATTTTAAATTAATTATTATGTTGATAGGCGTTCTCTCTATTGGAATCGGTGGATTAATTAATCTTTTAATCATAAATTTCAATCTTAAAGTTGATAATTGAAGATGTTGACATAAATTAACTTCCGCTCATTTATAAATATATACCTTTATGTGATTACTTTTTCATATTTATTAAATAAGATTAAAAAATTACTTGCTCATCACCAAATTGCCATTAAAAAATAACAAAAGTAATTAAGAAATAACAACAGTAATTAAAAAACTAGATGGAAGCGTATGGACATTTTAATTAACGATGAAATTGGATGCCAATTAAAACGTTTTACAGTGCCCTCCCCTCCGCTTTTCAACCTCCAACCTCCCCTCCGCGTGGATGTGAAGTGATCTGCTTTGTGTTGGCCTATCGGCTTCCAACCTTCCCGTTTCAATGAGGCTTTCTGTGGGCGTTTAATTAAGTTATTAGGGTTACGGGTTATAAAATTATAAACAATTTAATCTTTAATATAATTTAAATTTTTAATTAAATATAATTATATTTTATTTTAAAGATAATTTTAGTATAACTTTAAATCTTAATATAATTTTAAATTTTATTTTTAATATAATTTTAAATTTTATTTTTAATATAATTAAATATAATTATAATATAATTAAATTTTTAAATTTTATTTTTAATATAATTTTAAATTTTATTTTTAATATAATTAAATATAATTATAATATAATTAAATTTTATAAGTTCAAAATATTTTATCTTTAAAAAATTTAAATATATTTAGTTTTAAGTTAATTAAATATAATTTTAATTAAATTTTTAATAAATTAATTAAATATAATTTTACATTTTATAATTTCATATTTTTAAAAGTAATTATTATTTGTAAATAAAATTAATCATTTTATAATATATTTAATTTCTAAATTAAATAAAAAAATTTGTTAAAAATTCTAATTTAATTTGATTAAATGAAATTTTATAATTACAAATTTTAATCCATTTCAAAATGATCATCAATTAATATGTTACATCGTACATTAATATAAATTAATACTTTAATTTATATTAATATATTAATACTTTTATAATGTATTACTACTTTATTAATATATTATTTTAATACTTTAATTTATATTAATATATTAATATTTTTATAATGTATTACTACTTTATTAATACATTATTTTAATAGTGTATTAATGTATTTTAATCCAATTGAATTGTTATTTCATTTTTAAAAATTTGTAAATATATTTAATTTTGAAAAAAACTACAAATTTTTTATATTTAATTTTTTTCAAATATTTATTAATAAAATAATATGAATACATAAATTGTATTTTTAGTTTTTATATTTTTCTATTAGATATGCATTTCTTAATGGAATCCTGAGTGGGCATGATGGTTAAGAACATGTGTTTCCTCTTAAGAGGTCACACGTTCAAATCCAGAAGTCAAATTGCTGGGCGGAGGGGGGTCCCTTGTCCCACAAAACTGTATTTTTATTTTTTATTTATTTTTCTATTCAATGTAATAATAGTAATAAACACTATTTTAATTATTTATATATTAAAAATTTCTAGATTTTTTTTAACTATATAATATATAATTAAAAATATAGTTTATATAGTTATAAATGACCATAACACTCCTCTTTATTTTAATGGTTTCAAAATATGGATTTGAATGAAGTTTTATATGGGTAGGAGACTTGTAACAATAATAAATCATCATCAAATTTCAAGTTGATTTTCTATCAATGTCTTTAGAATTAATATAAATTGTCATCTGCATCTCGTAAAACAAGTTGATTTCCTTTAAATGTTCTTAGGACAAATATAAATTATCATCTGTAATGTATAAATCAAGTAGATTTGTTATCAATGTCCTTAGAACAATATAACTCATCATTTATAAAGATACATATGATTTGTTATCAATGCTCTTATAATAACTATAACTCATTAAACGATTTGTTGTTACAATGTGACAAACATAGTATTGAGTCTTTCAATTTGATGAACATTACATCAAGTTTCGCAATTTAACGGACATAACCATATTTTCGCAATGTGATGAACATGACATGCCATAACCATATTTTCGCAATGTGAAGAACATGACATGCCATAACCATATTTTCGCAATGTGAAGAACATAACCATATTGTTGCAATGCCATGAGCATGACTTGCCATAACCACATTATCGCAATGTGACGAACATAACCATATTGTCACAATGTGACGAACATGAATGGCCATAACCACATTATCACAATGTGACGAACATAACCATATTGTCGAAATCTGATGAACATGATTGACCATAACCATATTGTTACAATGTGATGAACATCGCCCCATTTTCAAAATAGATATCCAGTCATCACTATGTGATGAACATACGACATTTATTTTCATCACATATCCATTCGACATATGATGAACATACGACATTTATGTTCATCACATATCCATTCGACATATGATGAACATACGACATTTATGTTCATCACATTGCCATGCTTTACTTAAATGACATGTCATTGTAATGTGATGAACATAAACTCCTCGTCGCAATATCCCCGTCATCGTCAATATGTGACAAACAATATATTGTCATCGCAATGTGATGAATGTAGCCCGATCATTGCAATGTGATGCAAATATCCTGTCATCATATTGTGATGCAAATATCTTGTCATCGTAATTTGGCGAACTTATCCCCTCCCTTGCAATGTGACGAACATAACCATATTGTCACAATGTAACGAACCTAGCCTTATACGCTGAACATACGATGTGACGAACATAACCATATTGTTCCAATGTTACGAACCTAGCCTTATATGTTGAACATACGATGTGACGAACATAACCATATTGTCACAATGTGACGAACATAAATATGGTTGACATTGATTGCCCTTGATTGAACATGGTTGGCCATAACTATATTGTCACAATGTGACGAACACAATGATATTGTCGCGATGTGAAGAACATGAGTGGCCATAACAATATTTTTCTCAATGTGACGAGCATGTCTTATCATAACCATATTGTTGCAATGTGACGAACATGATTGGCCATAACCATATTGTCGCAATGTGACGAACATAACCTCGTCATCACAATGTGATGAAAATAACCATATTTTTGCAATCTGATGAGCAAAACCTCATCGTCCTAATGTGATGAACATATCCTCACCGTTTGTGACACAAATATCCTATCGTCATAATTTGAAAAAACAACATACGAACCTGGCCTTATACACTGAACTTACGATGTGATGAACATAACCATATTGTCGCAATGTGACGAACATAAATATGGTTGACCTTGATTGACCATGACCATGGTTGACTATGGTTGACAATGGTTGAACATGGTTGGCCATATCCATATTGTCACAATGTGACGAACACAACGATATTGACCATGGTTGGCAATGGTTGATTATGGTTGACAATGGATGGCCATAACCATATTGACAATGTGACAATTTCATCAAAATAGCTTCATCGTCGCAATGTTACCAGGGATGATTTTAGTGGCTAAATTTCGCTCATGGGCTAATTTTCCAAGGTTTCCCCCAAAAAAGATTCACTATTCTAAAAATTATTCACCCAAATTCTATAGGATAAAATTATTTTACCTTAAAAATCGCCAAAAATTTATACAAAATATATAAAATCCATAGAAATTTAAATATTTTTACAAAAATATCGTCAAACAATTATAGTTGGCATATGAAGGATTAGTAAGATTCGCCAAGGTTTCTACATTTTAAAATAAATTTCCATCCTTAAAAGCATCCCTAAATGTTACGTGAATATCATGTCATCATAATGTGACAAACACTTCCAAATTTCACTATATGAATGTAATTTGTAGTCTTGGTCAACTATGGTCATGGCCAGCCATGGTCACCTATGGATAACAACTGCCAAACTTGGTTAACCATTGTCAACCATAGTCAACCACAGTCAACCATGGTCATGGTTAACCAAGGTCAATAGTGAAGGTCATCCATAGTGAACATCAAGCATAGTGAAGGTCTACAAAAGTTAACCACGGTGAAGGTTTATGGAAGTTAACCATGGCCATGGTCAACCATAATTAACCATGTCAACCATAGTGAACCTTTCCTTCCCAAAGTCAACAAATTTCTATGATGAACATATGACATTTATGTTCATCACATTGCTAATCTTTACTTAAATGAACTGTCATTGCATTGTGATGAACCTAAAACCCTCGTCCCATATCCCCATCATCATCAATATGTGACAAAAAATATATTGTCGTCGCAATGTGATGAACATAGCCCCCTCATTGGAATGTGATGCAAATATCCTGTCATCATATTGTGATGAAAATATCTTTTCATCGCAATATGATGAACATAGCCTCGCCATCACAATGTCATCAACATAGCTTCATTGTCACAATGTTACGCGAATATCATGTCGTTATAATATGACAAACACTTCCAAATTTCACTATTTGAATGTCATCCATAGTCTTGGTCAATTATGGTCATGACTAACCATGAACGTCCACTGTCAAACATGGTTAACTATTGTCAACCTTGGTCAACCAGAGTCAACTATGGTCATGGTCAACCAAGTTCACCCATAATGAAGTTCATCCATAGTAAACGTCAACCATAGTGAAGGTCTACAGAAGTTAACCATAATCATGGCCAACTATGATCATGGCCAACCATGACCATGACCATGATAATTAACCATGGAAGTTAGCCATGATCATGACCAACCATACTGAAGCAACCATGACCATGACCATGATAATTAACCATGATAATTAACCATGATCATGACCAACCATACTGAAGCATGGTCATTGTAAATTATTGTATTAATGTATTAATACTTTAATAATGTAATACTAATGTATTAATGTATTATTACTTTAATAATGTATTACTAAAGTATTGATACCTTTTTAATGTATCAATTCTTTAAAATTATTTTTTTAATATCAATATTTATGTTTTATTATAAATATTAATATTAATATTTTAGTGTATTAATAATATTAATAAATACATTATTAATAATGTATTTAATATATTAACTAATTAATACTTAATGTTACTTAACAATATTAATAATAATAAATTCATTATTAATAATGTATTTAATGTATAAACTAATTAATGTATTAATGTATAAATTAATAAATATTTTGCATTATATTTACATTATTAATGTATTAATATTTTAATAATGCATTATTAATGTATTAACTAATTAATATTTTAATTATTTATTATTAATGTATTAATACTTTAATGATGTATATAATAAGGTATTAATATGTTAATAATGTATTGATATTTTTTTAATGTTTTAATATCAATATTTATGTTTTAATATAAATATAATATTTATATTTTAGTGATTAATAATATTAATAAATACATTATTAATATTATATTTAATGTATAAATTAATTAATATACTTTACAATTATACATTAATGTATATATTAATTAATACATTACATTATTAATGTATCATTTAATTAATAAGTTACTTTATATATTAATTTTATATATTAATGTAAATTAATATTTTAATTTATACATTACATTAATACAATACATCAATGTATCATTACATTATTAGTGTATTATTTTATTACTCTATTAATATTTTTTCAAAGTATTAATTAATAGTGTATAAATTTATTAATTAATTAATACATTACACTATTAATGTATCAATAAATTACATTATGCATTAATGTAACGTAATACTTTAATTTATAGATTACATTTGTACAATATTATTATCTATTACATTAATTTAATATATTACATTAATAGATCTCATTAATTTATATACATTAATATAATAATAATGTAATAATTAATTAATAGAGTAATTATTATTAATATATTAATGGTGGTCCGAAAGGCATGTTGGTCATCAACTAGCAACAACCAATTTTATGTAAAAGTGGTTGATATACGCCGATCGATGCTATTTTCCACCATCTTTTTAATTTTTTTTTATTATTACTTAATGATGTTCAATGTATTGCACATAGCTTAGTGAGTAAACACACATCATTCATCATACATATAGCAAGAAAAAAAACATATATATTTACAAGGAAACTTATAAAGAAAAAAAACCTTTCTTAGGATGCCAAGCAAGCTTCAACTTATGTATAACACAGAGATTGAGCACCTACTTAAATAAGAATACAACCTCTATTTTACAAGCATCGACTTGTAGAGAGCAGAGCACTGACTCTCTATTGACTCTTTGTTTCTCTAGTTGCAACTAGATGGAAGCATCTACTCCCAGAGTATAAGCACCAACCCATACAAGAAGAATGAGATCCTCCCAACTAACTCAGATGCGTTTCTACTCTGTCGACCTCCTCAGATTTCTTCTCTGACTTTGCTCACCTTTAGACTAGCCTCATTCTCTTTGATTCATCTATCTCTATGCCTCCCCTTGCTTCCTCAGGTTCCGCTATCAATTGTATGTACTTTCAGTCTGCTCACAACACTATGTCGATCACCTACTCACTGCAACAGCTCCTTTAGACTTCAACTTAGTTGCTTTTTTATAACACAGGGACCATCCCTGTCTCTTCAGATTCTCATTTGACCGTTTCAACAACTACCCGAACTTATTTCTTGACTCCGTAACAACTCTCCTTGAAACTGAATCCACATCCTCTATAACTGATTTGGCAACTGAATCGGTTTGCCGTCATTTTAGTCTGTTACCCGATCCGAACTACTTGCCTCAAACTCTCTTCCTGTCTATTTCCTGTCGGGCAATGACACGTAACTCACCTATTAAATTTCCTGAAGGAGATGTGATCGACCTCGCGACTACATATCTCGCCATCTCTTATTCGACCATCCCTGTATTCGACTTGATTCGACTTTGACCAAGTCGACTGACTACTTTGACAGTACCTTGACTTCATTGCCTCGACCAAAAACATCTTCAACCATATCTTCAACTTCGACCAACTCTTCGACTTGACCAGTTCTTCGACTTCGACCACCTCTTCGATTCGACCACTACATTCTTTGACCACCTCTCTGCCTCAACTCCGACCTCTACCAGATCGACTAATTAATTCGATACATCTCTTTGATCTATTCATAATCATATGAATTGCCACAACTCCGACTTAGGCTCTGCCTCACCTCCGACCTCTACCAGGTCGACTTATCAATTCGACAAACCAAATCCACAGATATTCATACTATCGACAGATGAATTGCCATCAATGACAATACTACAAACAACCAATATTAGCTTTAATTATTCCAACATGAGATACATTTTTTGGTAGGAAAACGGAGGCAAATCGGAGTTCGGCTTTCGTCTTTTACAAACACCCAACACAAAAGAAAAACACAACAACTATTCCCAAATCGCAAAATGTGAACACGCTGTGGGATCAACACTTTAGGTTCGGAGTTTTTGAAAACAAAAGAACTCCACGCACTCCAATAAATAATGGTACAAGAAAATTATTTCAAAATACAACGAAGAGAACACCTTCTAATACCCAAATGGTGACTTATATTCAATGTGCTTTCATGAATAATTGGATTACAATTCGTTTTAGGTATTTATAAAACACTAATAAAAATTCCCTAATTAATAAGATAACAAAAATTGCTCCTTCGATCTTAGAAAATATTAAATAAGGCATTGATGGTATATCGTGGCCTTCAAAGGTTAAGGTGGCCACCGCTTGAGCAATTTAGGGAAAACCAATAAAATGGTGTTTAATCCTCGAGTCTTGAAGGGTCAATATGGACACCGATCTGCCGTTTATACAGGCGGTGAAATGATTATTATCTAACATACTCCCTCTTAATCATTTCAAAACAAAACAAACTGAAACATGCAATACAAGATTGTTGTTAACAATGCATTACAACTTACAAATCCCAATATTATCTCTATGAATTTTAAACAATTCATTTCCCAAAGGCTTTGTAAATATGTCTGCAAATTGTTCTTCAGACCTGCAGAACTGAACATAAATTTTTTTACCCTTTACCAGCTCTCAAATGAAATGATACCTCGTATAAATGTGCTTACTTTGCTTGTGAAAAACGTGATTCTTTGACAGTGCAATGGAAAATTTATTATCACAGACAATCTGAGTTGCACCATACTACTCATGCAATAATTCATTCAAGATTCTTCTCATCCATACAACTTGACATGCAGTTGTTGCTGTTGCAACATACTCTGCCTCAGCATAAGATAAAGTCACTATGGGTTGTTTCTTTGATGCCCATGCCACTACTCCAGATCCAAGACTGAACACATAACTAGATCTACTCTCCCTATCATCAATGGAACCTACAAAATCACTATCAGTATATCCGATCAGCTCAAATTTCAAGTTTTATGTGTATCGGATACCAAAATCAGTTGTTCCAGCAATGTATCTCAGGATCCTCTTTCCTTCTTGCCAATGAGTACTCTTCGGAGTCTCCATGAATCTGGAAATTAAACTTACAACAAACATAATATAAGGTCTCATTGTTGTTAAATACATAAGGCTTCCAACCAACTTCTTATGCAAAGTTGGATCAACATATGATCCCTCATCATATTTGTTAAGTTTAGTACAAGTTGTCATTGGTGTTGCAACTCGTTTACAATTCAACATTCTAAACCTTTTCAATACCTCATTTGCATATTTAGTTTGAAAAATGAAAATGCCATCATCAGATTGATCCACTTCAATTCCAAGGAAATATTTCATCAATCCTAAATCAGTCATCTCAAACTTTGTTTTCATGGCATTTTTAAAATCATCTATAGATAGATCTCCAGTAAAAATCAAGTCATCAACATATAGACAGACAATCAAAATTTTACCTTCCTGGTTTATCTTTGTATGCAGAGTTGGTTCACTTAGACTTCTGTTGTATCCAACATTAATCAGGTACACATCAATCCTGCTATACCAGACTCTGGATGTCTGCTTCAATCCATATAAAGATTCCCTTAACTTGTAAACTTTATCTCTGTGCTTATCAATCTCATAACTTGGAGGTTGTCTTACATAAACCTCTTCTTCCAAACATCCATTCAAGAATGCAGACTTAACGTCCATCTGATGCATGATCCATTTATTCTAAGCTGCAATAGCTAAGACCATCCTTACTTTGTTAATTCTTGCTACAGGAGCAAAGGTTTCATTGTAATCAATACCGAGTTGCTGACTAAACCCTTGAGCTACAAGTCTAGCCTTGTACTTTTCAACTTCACCTTCTACATTTAGCTTAGTCTTATAAACCCACTTAACACCAATATTGTTCTTACCTTCAGGTAAATCGACAAGATCCCAAGTGTTATTTCTTTCAATGGAATCAATCTCCTCATCCATTTCCTTTATCCAGATATCCTCTTTAGCAACTTCATCAAAACTTACAGGATCACATGCCATTAATGTAAAATTTGAAACCTGATCTACTTCTTCATTCTGATCATATAATTCTCTTAAGCTTCTAGTCTTCTGACCTTTAAATTTGTTTTTTAATGAAGCTAAAGTAGGATTTGATTCACTACTTACCTGTGAATCTGTTTGATGTCCACCATGTCCAGATGGCTCACCACGCTCATGAGTTATGGGCGTTCTAAATTGAGATGGGCTGATATCTGGTGCTTCCCTTATAGGACTTCTTTTTGTAGACGTATGTGCATGTGGAACCAACTCTCCACCTCGTTCAGCCTGCTCAGCTCCATCATCATCTTCACGAGGTAAAACAACTCCCTCTTAAATAGATTTATCAATACTTCGATCCCAGGCTTCCTCTTCCTTAAATTCAATGTCTCTGCTGATCACATACTTCTTGGTGATGGGATTGTAGAGTCTATATTCCCTAGAATCTTCACTGTATCCAATAAAGATACATCCTTCACCTCTTTCATCCAACTTCCTCCTCATTTCTTCAGGTACATGTGCATATGCTACACATCCAAAAACTCTGAAATAAGAAACATTGCAAGGCTTACCGTCCCAGGATTCTTGAGGTACATGATTCCTCATGATCTTGGTCGGAATTCTATTCAAGATATAGATAGAGCAAACAACTGTATCTCCCCAATATTCATTTGAAATATGCTTCTCATTGAACATGCTTCGAGCCATATTCATGATGGTCTGATTCTTCCTTTCAGCCACTCCATTATGTTGTGGAGTATATCGAGCAGTAAACTACCTTTTAATTCCATGAAAAACACAAAATTCAATGAATTCATTCAGTTTATACTCACCTCCTCTCTCAGACCTCAGGATCTTAATGGTTCGATCACTCCCATTCTCAACCATAGATTTAAACCTCTTGAAAACTTCAAAGGCTTCAGATTCTACTTTAGCAAATAAAACCAAGTCTTCCTATTGAAATCATCAATAAAAGTCATAAAATAAACACTACCATTCAAAGAAGGTGTTTGCATAGGTCCACACAAATCCGTGTGGACAATTTCCAATGGAGCTTTTGCTTTGTAGGAAACACCTGAAAAAAATTTCTCTCTGTGATGCTTCCCAAGTATACAACTCTCACAAGAGCTTATAGGTTGTTGAATACAAGGCAACCCCTTTACCATCTGCTTCTTCTGTAATAGATCTAAGAGACCAAAATGTAAATGACCATATTTCAAGTTCCATAACCAAGATTCATCTAAACTTCCAGATTTATAAGCATTCAAAGAACCACTCAAATCATTTCTCATAACAAGTGGAAACATTCTATTATTGGCCATCTCTACTCTTGCAATCAACTGTTTGTTGGGTAATTTGTCATAGACTGTACATACATTGTTCCTGAAGAACACCCTATACTTTTTCTCCATCAGTTGTCCAACACTAATAAGATTACATTTTAAACCAGGCACGAAATAAACATTGTCAATATTTCTTCTCTGAGTATTCTTAGTGTAAACTGGAACTACACCTTTACCATTAACTGTAACCTTACAGTCATTTCCCAGTTTTCCTTTAGACTGAATACTTGTATCATTAGAAGAAAATAAATCCTTATTACCAGTCATGTGGTTACTGCAACCACTATCCAAAAACGAAATATCATTAGCACTTTCCTGAGTGACATTACAAGTCAAGAACATAGGATTTTGATCATCCTCAGAATCATTTGCAATATGTGTAGACTGTTTTCCAACATCTGCCTACTTCTTCCAACATTTGTTAGCAAAATGCCCAAACTTCTTACAATAATAACATTGTACTTTAGATTTATCATACCTCTCATTTTCTTGTTGTCGAGTTTTGCTGCTGCTCCCTCTTAAATTATGAGGCTTCTGCTGGGACTACTCCTCAGACTCTGATTCAGTTCTGTTGTCCCTTCGACCAAAAGATTGACCTCCTCTTCCACGATTATAATACCTTCCTCTGCCTCTGCCTCTGGTAACATGCAATTGGGATTTGAAAGTATGCTCCATTGATCCTTATTCATATCTAGATATCCTAGATTCATGAGCAACAAGAGAACCAGTTAATTCATCAATATGCATTTGACTTAAATTTTAAATTCCTCTATGGGTGCAACTACAGGTTCAAAATTCTTCGGTAAACTTCTCCGCACTTTCTCAATAACTCTCTTATTCTCAACATCATCTCCATACTTCCTGAGATGGTTCACAAAACTCATCACTTGAGTCATGAAAGTATCAACACTTTCAATATCCTTCAACTTCACATTTTCAAAGTCCCTTCTCAAGTTATGCAACTTGACTGTCTTCACCTTGGACACACCTTGATAACAGGTTTCAAGGATGTCCCAAGGCATCATCGAAGATGCAACACTAGAAATCTTCGTAAAAAGGGATTCATTTAATCCTTGTTGGATTAATCTAAGAGCCTTGTTATCCTTCTTCATGTTTTCCTTCAACAAAACACGGTCAACATTAGAGAGAGCTAGTTATGTAGCTGCATCAGCTGGCTCAGCATAACCATCAATAACATAGGTCCATAAATCCTAAGAATGCAAAATCGTCCTCATTCGAATATACCAAGAGTCATATGACTTCTTGCTCAGGACAGGAACCTAAACCCGAGAAGAACTACTACCAGACACAACCATTTATAAAAAAAATTGAAAGGAATCAAATAAACCTTTGTGCAGGAAAGCAAGAGGATAAAATTGGGCACCAATAGGAACTATCTGCAATGAACTGAGAAATAGCAGGATGGACTACAGGCTCTGATACCAAATGTAGAAAAATAGAGGCAAATCGGAGTTCGGGTTTCGGCTTTTACAAACACCCAACACAAAAGAAAAACACAACAACTATTCTCGAATCGCGAAACGCAAACCGGCTATAGGCCCAACACTTCGGGTTTGGAGTTTTTGAAAACAAAAGAACTCCACGCACTCCAACAAATAATGGTACGAGAAAATGCTTTCAAAATACAATGGAGAGAACACCTCCGAATATCCAAATGGTGACTTATGTTCAATGTTCTTTCATGAATAATTGGATTACAATTCGTTTCAGGTATTTATAAACCACTAACAAAAATTCCCTAATTAATAAGATAACAAAAATTGCCCCTTCGATCTTAGAAAAGATTAAATAAGGCGGTGATGGTATCCTCGAGTCTTGAAGGGTCAAGACGACCACCGATGCACTGTTTATACATGCGGTGAAATGATTATTATCTAACATTTTTATCATCTTTTTTATAGTGATACAATGTAAAATAGTTAAGAAATTTGATAAATAAGTTTTACCATTTTGTCACTTGAATAAAAGGAATTTAATTAATTGGTTAATTATAGTTAATTGTGATATTATTTCTCCTAAAATTAATAAATACAAATTTATTATTAATTTTGAAAACAATTATAAAATATATATAAAAAAATTGATAAATACATTTTATTTTTTAGTGATGATGGTTAACTTAAGCTAAAACCAATATTCAATATTAGTGATGATGGGCCTTATAAGAGAGGTAAGATATTAGTTGGATTTTTTTTAAATGTTATTTTGATGCTTGAAAAGCATTAGGAGAAACACTCCAAGATCACGGTAGTATTGTAAGTTAGGAAGGTCCATATTGTGACAAATATTTTGAAATTGAGATCTAATTTGGGTATAATTAGGGCACTCTAGGAGAAAGTGCTTTTCATCTTCAACCTTTTGAATGTCACAAAGGTCATAGATTATTTCATGCCATGGTGTTTTGGAAATTGTCCAACTCGTAGTATCACTATGCACCTCCAGACTGACCACCTCCTTACAATATATTAATTTTCTCTTGTCCTCTAATTCTTTATGGCACATAAGAATCTATTTAAATTTATCTTTAATGATATTTTAATGATCTTCCATATTTAATTGATCTTCAATATTAAGATTAATCACCTCTTTATAGAATCTTAATTTTTTCTTATCCTCTAATTATTTTATGGCTCAGAATAACTTTTCCTTTTATTCTCCAATGATTTAGCCAAGACTTGGTGTCATTGTGTTGTCCCCTCTTAAATAAGTTCTCCCTTTATTCTCTAATGATTTAACCAAGATTTCACATCATTGTGTTGTCCCCTCTTAAATAAAATAACTTCTGCCTTTATTCAGAAGCAATTTTGAGTTGTTTGTCATCCATGTTGTTTATCTTTGGCGTGTACATTAAGTACATAATCATAAATGTGCTAGCAATGGGACAAAGAATTGCTTCTATGAGGAGGATATGATAGGGTGTATTGCCTTTAATTTTGAATTTATAAGTGATAAAATTATTTTGGATCTTCTCTATCTTTCTCTAAGATTTTGGATAGACATTGCATCCCCAAACTTTATATCCATATAAGATAATAGGAGTGACAAGAGTCTAAAAGATGAGATTTTTCTTATACCATAGAAGGCCCTCTAATTTACATTTATTTTCAAGCCCATAATATGTTTTCCACCCTCCATTTATCCTTTCCTCAATGCTACTGTTTGAAGTTGGGATGAATATGGATTCTAAGATATTGGTAGGAAGGCACTTCCTCCAAACTATGGTTGTCATACATGAAACTATTATAGGTGATTTTTGAGATTTAATTATCATAATCTTAGTTACACCAATTAATATATGCAACAATTTGAATACTAAAGTCTACAAAAATATATTTACTGATTCCTCTAGATTTGAACCCTTAGTTATTCTTAAATAATTGATAATAATTGAAAGAAGATATCCAATACAGATTCAGATTTCAGGTAAACCTTATCATTAGCGGTCTTTTGTAAATTCAATTCAACGTCAAAAAGGAAAGATCTTGCGTGACGATTATGGGAATCGACAGGTAATAATTCAATGAAAGGAAATATCGGGTACGCATTTCCTCTTCTGGTTGATTGTTTGTACAAATCATGAAGTAATTATTATTGAATTCCATAATTTAGAAAAATTATAGATTTTTGTGAATCTAAATTTTGACAAGTCCGTGAATATTTAGATAGATTTAATCCACCAAAATTTATAAAATAATATTTCAACGTACATAAAACTTGAGTTATGATGTAACTTTAAACATATTTAAAATTTAACTTAAATTTATACTTTAGAAATAAAATTGTTGCTAGTTGCTAAACATTTAGCGTACTTCATTTCAGTTTATATAAAATAAAAATAAAAACGATTTCAGTTGTCCTTGTTGTTAGTGATTTGTATAATTTCATTGAACATGGAAAGAAAACTCCAAAGTGCACGTTATTAATTGAAGGCCCTTGAATTAAAAGAAGCAAATCTATGCCTGAAAATTAAATTATTGCTTAGCTTACTGAAGTCTTACTCAAAGTGCATGATTATGCGGAATCTGGTGCTAAGAATTGAATGAAGAAAATATCGAGAATGCCCTTGAATAAGTAAAACTTTATTTTGAAAAAAAAACATATATATACCTGAAAATAGAACGATTGCTGTACAGGTTTAGCTTACTCCATTTCACTCAACATATCTCTTCAACCTAAAAATACCCTACCTTTCCTCTCATCTTCCTACTTGACTGATGTTGGAGCTGTTGTCACACCACACCATATCTTTGGGTCCACTGGACTCTTCGTATAGACGAGCGGGGTCGGCCTGCAAATGTCCATGTTGCATACCAATTTCTTCTGAGATTGGGAGAGCATTGTTATTATTCTCATGTATCATAAACTCTTTTATCTCAGTCACTACTTCACTGACGCTAGGCCTAGAAGTTGGCTTAGCATCAACACATCTAAGGGCTAGCTTGGCAAATTCAACTATTGATTTAATGTCGTAGTTTCTATCCATCCTCTTGTCTATGATTTCTCCAATTTCCCCTGTTATTGATTTGCCGGGATTTTGATGCATCTCCACATATACATACGGTGTCACCTATAAATACGTCCAAATATATTAATTAAATTGCATTGGATTATCATAAATTATAAGAGTAGGAAAATGTAATCGAATATCTTAAATTATTGGAACATGCAGTTGAATGTCTTCAATAGGTCGATGTTTCCTATTTAAAATGATAAATTAGAATCAAATTCCTTACCCATTGAACGAGGTTAAGTTGCTCTTCAGGTAGATTTCCACAAATGGGTGGTCTGCCGCAAATGATTTCTAACAACACCACTCCAAAACTATACACATCACTCTTTTCAGTCAACTCTTGAATCCGAAAATACCTGCAGAAACATCCCAAACAAAAATGAATCCATTCAGCATCAAGGTTTAATATTGCAAACAAAGTACAAGTTCTGTGTGTGATATTATACTCTGGATCCAGGTATCCTGGCGTTCCTTTCCCCATAGTGGTCACATGTGAAGCCTCCCCGTCGTCAATTGTCATCTTTGAGAGACCAAAGTCGGCTAGTTTTCCGTTCATGTAGTTGTCTAAAAGGATGTTGGAGCTCTTAATATCCCTGTGAATTATCTTTGGGGCGCAACCTACGTGCAGGTATTCCAATCCTACAGAAAAGATAGCATGTGGATAACATGCCCATCAAGAGTACTCTTATGTGAACGACTTTTTAAGATCAGAAAAATAGATAGGTCATGAAATGAAAGAGTTTTTGATGACAAAATTATATAGCTCAACAAAGCAGTTTCCAGAAAATAGTTACCCTGTGCTGCATCTAAAGCTATTTTGAGCCTTGTTTTCCAATTTAGTGCTGAAAGTTTAGCACTAGGACCTGGAAGTAAATTTACGTTCAAGTGCGTTTTTTGCAACTTATATGAGCCAACTGAATGAAACAATAGTAACTAGTGAAATATTTACCATACAGGCGGTCCCTTAGGGATCCTCCAGACATGTGAACGTAGATCGGCATCAGTTCTCTTGATTCTTTACAAAATCCCAGTAAAGACACCAAGTTCTTATGATTGATTCCGGAAAGAAGATAAATCTGCTAATCAAGTTAAATGGCTTATCTATGAATAATGTACATATACATTTGTTGTCTTTACATATGAGTGCAGCCAAAACCATGACAGATGGAGATATTGAAGAATCCGAGAATTACCTCATTCTGGAACTCGTGAATTCCTTGTCTGGAGAATAGTGAGAGAACTTTCACTGCTATCTCATTTCCTTCCGTTAATTTACCAAAGAAAACCGATCCAAACCCCCCTTGCCCAATCGTCCGACTAAAGTTCTGTGTGGCCGCCATAATCTCTTGTGGAGTAAACGCCCTACACTTTGTTGGATTGGGCGCCATAATCATCAAGCAGTCTCCAATCAGAAAATCCCGCATAAAAGCGCAGTTTTATATAGTTTCATAGAGAGGATGCCCACGATGTCACATATTAAAATGTTCTAGTTAAAATTCAAGTTATTTCTAGACCTTTGTTGAGACGTTGTTTTGTCGTGAACTTCTTCTAATACACGGGAATACCCACATTGAGACGCTGTTTTGTTCTGAACTTCTTCCAATATACAGCAACACCCACCATCAACGCTATAAAAATTATTGAAGCTACGCTTATGATTATTCCGAGGACAACACTCACTTTGTCCTTTCTTGAATTATACGGGACGCATTTCCGCTTAATCATACGAATACAGAGGTAGTGATTTCCAGAGTATCTGCAATAAACAAAATAAAGAGATTTTGAATGAATACATAAGTTCTCAACATCAACATATGAGAATGGGAACTTGTGGTTAATAAAATAATTAAAACTTGAGATATTACATTACTTGAGATCCAAAGAAGTCTTGCTGAGAAGTTGAGCAGGAATTTCACCGCTGAAATTATTATTCTCTATAAACCTGTTCGTGATTGTGATAAYGATAAAACGAAATGTTATAATATATTGGTAATTAGTTTYTTTTTATTTTGATCAGYAGATGGCAAAAKAAGTATGAAAAATAGACGTACAACTCTTTAADGTTCTTGAGTTCAGATAGCCACTCCGGAAGAGTACCACTSAAGCTGTTGTTTTTWAGATGTCTGYACAAMCACCTSACTAAATAACTGATTTTTTCTATGTAAAATGGCGATCTCTTTGTTATTTTTTCTAAACCACATAATTGTTTATGAAAAAAGATCGAAGGGAGTTTGCGTTTAGAAAACGTACGTACAATTTCTCCAACACGGTTAAATTGGAGAAGTTTGGCAAGGATCCGATGAGATTGTTATTATCAAGTGACCTGGTAATTTAAGCACAAACGGATGAATGCCCGGAACTAATATGATATTGAAAAAGCAACCTACACATTACATAATTTAATATGATTCACAGGTCGAAGGAAATATGTACGGTCAATATTATTATAGTAAAAACATAATAATACTCTTTTAATTAAATGTTGTGTAAATATTAATATCACATAAAAACTGTTACAATTATGTTCCTTTGTGCTCGTTATTAGAAACCAAACCACAACAGTTCAAATCTATAGCCATTGTTTGCTTTTTAAAAAGCACTCATATAGCCATGATCTATTGCACTTGTACTAACCTAAAAGAGTACATAACTTATACTATAAAATAATTCAAAATCATAAAGTCACATTAACATTTTTAAGTTATAGCCATGATCTATTGCACCTGTACTAACTTAAAAGAGTACATAACTTATACTAAAAAATAATTCAACGTCATAAAGTCGCATTAACATTTTCAAGTTAAAAGAGTACATAAGGTATATTAGAAAATAATTAATAAAATCACATTAACATTATTAAGTTGTACCTACCTCCTAATAAGTTTATGCTTATGGCATTTCTTTTTGCTATTAGTATTGTGGCATGGAATCCTC
>JASDQU011104543.1:0-19404 GCA_032191745.1 Picea mariana
CAAAGTGTCTTCCCGTGAGGGCTTTCACCACAAGGGGAGCAATTTGGAGTTCATCCATATTTACTTCTTATCAACCATGACAAAACAATAATAAGTCATATTTACATCAAACACTATTGGGTCCATTACCCAAACCTCTGTGCTACGGGTCTTTCTTCAAGGGTTGACATCAATGACAACCAACCTTAATCAACACTTTTATTGGATGACTCAGCCAACCCATTACCTTGAGGGTAATAAGTTGTGTAATGGTCAATAGTTATATTGTAATCACTGCAAAAAAAATTCATCATTTTGGACTTAAATCTTGTTTCATTGTCTGTAATGATTTTAATTGGACAATGAAACCTAGAACAAATATTGTTTTCCAAAAACTGAATGATAACAGTATCTATGGCTTGCCTTGTGGGAACTGCTTCAATCCACTTGGTGAAGTAATTGGTGGATGTTAGTATCCATGTGTGTAGAGATGAGGATTGTGGATGAATTTATCCTATGAAATCAAGGCCCCATTGTCTAAAAGGTGTTTCAATAGAGATAGGATTCAAGGGAAAAGGCTCCAGTTTTCTCTTCCCAACAAAAAATTGACATTCATGACAACTTGAATCTTCTTTGTAGACATCAGAAAAAATGCTAGGCCAATAGAACCCAACCTTCAATATCTTGTGCACAGTAGTTTTCCAATAATGGTACCCTCCACAATTACCTTTATGAAACTATCTGATGGTTTTTTCTACTTATTCCTCCAGCAAACAACTCAGCAAGATTCCTCCTAGATCCTTCCAATACAGAGATCAATTTAAAATACAAAATTTTGTTTCTTTTATATTTAAAAAATTGGCCTTGGTTTTGTTCAGTTCAGGAGGAGCCTGCAAATTTATCAACACATAAATAATTTCAACATACCATGGGGAGTCAAGGAATTTTTGGGATACCTGAGGGACCTTTTCTTCTTCTGAATTTGCTGACAAATCAAGAAAATGAAATTAATTCCCAAGATATCACAATTTGTTTGTTCCATCATATTTTCAAGTCCCTACCCCTTTATCAACTTTGTAAGTTTGATCTTGAGGTCATACTCCAACAACACAGTTATCCACTTAATCATTTTTCCCTCGGGATAAGGCTGAGTCAAAATGTCCTTCACAGAATTGTTGGGCACATAAGCAATGGTATGAGAATGCAATATATAAACTCTAAACTCTTTCAGGTCCTTGACCAGTGAATATGCCTTCTTTTCCATGATATCATACTTTAATGGTGAATCCCTCAATGTCCTGATATAGTATGGTATAGGTATCTCAAAATTTTGTTCATCTTTTTGTAATAAAATGCCATCAATGGTGTGCTCTGAAGCAAAATAAAACAATATAAAGTCTTTTGAAAAGTTGGGACTGGCCAACACTAGAGCCTTGGTCAATGCCACTTTAACATCTTCAAAAAAAATTCTGGCTTCAGGATTGCACTTTGTCTCACTTCCTTTTCTGGTCATGTTAGTGATATGCTTTATGATTTCAGCCAAGTTAGGGATGAATCTTCTCAAAAAATTTACTTTCCCTAGAAAAGATTGCACTTATTTCTTGCTTCTAGGTGTCCCAATTTTAAGGATTCCCTCAGCTCTACTGGGATCTATCTTTATTCTCTCCTTTGAAATAATGTGACCAAGCAACTTCCCCTCTTCCATGCCAAAATTAGAATTCTTGGGGTGAATCAATGAAATGTCAAACTTCATACATTTTTGAAAATCCCTCCTTAGATGTTTAAGATGTTCTTCATTAGAAATTGAATATACAGTGATATCATCTAAGTAAATAACAATAAATTTATCTTTTTCATCGGCAAAGGCTATATCCATATCCCTTTGTAAAGTTTCTCCTGCATTCATGAGTCCAAAAGGAATTTTGGCATACATGAAGGTGACCCATGGTGTTGTAAAGGTTGTCTTTTCATGATCACTGGGGTGTAGCATGATTTGATTTTACCTAGAGAAGCCATCCAACATTGATATTTTTTGAGAACCAACCACTTTCTATAGAATGTGATCCATCTTAGGCAGTGGTTATTTTTCCTTGAGAGATACCATGTTCATATTTCTAAAGTCCACACATAATCTGATCTCTCTGTTTTTCTTTCTAACAGGTACCAAATTTTCCACCCACTTAAAAAATCTCAGAGACACTATGATCTTAGCTTCAAACAACTTTTTTATATCCTTTTCAATCAAGGGAAACAACAAAGGTTGATTCTTCTTATTTTTTGATTGAAAGGTTTATGATCCTATTTGATTGGAATCACATGTTGAATCACCTTAGTATCATAAACTTTTACATCTTCATAACTCTAGGAAAAAACATCGAGAAATTATTTCATTAAATTGATATACCTTTGCTTGACCTCTGGGCTAAGTGTCTTGGATAGCTTGATTGGTATTGGGATCTTCCTGAGTCCCAATGTTTCAATCTTCAACATATCCATCATTTGCATTAATTTTAGGACTCCTAGCCACATCATCATTGTCAAAGAGTTTTTCTAATGGGACCAGGCCTTTAGGAATGATTATATCCTTACCAGAAATCTAATTCTTGAAATAGCCATCATTTGTGAACACAACTGCATCTTCTTCTTCACAACAATATTCTTGATCAATATTCAACTTTGCAAATTCACCATCCATCTTAAGGAAACTTTCTATTTGTTTATCATCTTCAAAAACCTGCCAGTACTTAATATTATCAGGTACTATTGGTATGTGTTTGACCTCAATATCATATCTTCTATTAGGGAAAATTGGAATTTTGAAAACTAAGGTTGAAGTAGCCAGGGCATCAATAATCTGATTCTGCCCCCTTGGAATCACTGAAAGATTATACTCTGAAAATTCTTCAAGAAGATCAAGAACTATATTCCTATAGGATCTTAATCTAGGATGCTTTTCCTGATATATACCCTTTATCTAATTTATAATCAACTCGGAATATCCATGTACAACTATCCTCCTAGCACCCATTTCTTTCAAATTATTAAATCCCAACACTAATTCCTCATATTCAGCCATGTTATTTGTGCAATCAAAATCAATCTTATAAGAACAAAGTTTTGTACCTAATTTTTGGGGGTTAATCCACACACCAACCCCTGCTCCTTCTCTGTTGATATCTCCATCAAAGCTCATGTTCCACATCGCATTATCTGCATTGTTTTCTTGTTCTCAAATTTTCTCAGTTTGTTGATTAGGTTTATCTGTCTCTTGTACCTTCTCTTCAAAACTTGAATCATTAAAGAAAATAGAAGAACCAATATCAGTTTCCACAGAATAAATGGGATGGTTGTTTGGATGGGATTTTCTATTGACTATTTATTTGAGAAATACTTCCCTGTACAACCTCCTATCTTGGCCAAAAACAGGGATAGTGTAATATGACATATCCATTTGCAGAGTCCCTTTCAACTTTGTAGCCCATGACCTAGATAATAGCATGCCAAATTTAGGAGTAATATCAACTACCACATCCATGACCATATTTTTTGTTGGAATTTGAGACAAAGATACCACCAGATCTTTGATTAGGCCCAAGAGCTTCACCTTCCTTGAATCAAAGGAGAAAAGTTCTTTGTAAGGCCTTGTAATGTCCAGACCTAATTGGTCCATGACCACCTTGGACATCAGATTATGGGATGCTCTTGAATCCAACATAGCGTTATGCAAAGACATATCATGAACCTTCAGACTAACATATATAGGAGGGACTTCATCAACATCACTAATCTCCTCTACACGTGGGCCAAACAAGATGGAAGGATGATCATCTTGTATATTTAAAGTATCATAAGTTTCTTCCATCTTGAGCATCTTAATGATCTGATTTCTATATTCACTATTCTTTATCTTCTCATTGAATAGAACAAAGATTTTAATTTTTTCCATCTCACTTTCAAAGTTAAAGGAAGATGAGGTTTTTTCTACCTATTTGATAACTATCTCCTTTCTTAGTTCAGGTACTTTCTTTGGAGGTTCTTCCTTCTTCTTTCCTTTCTCCACAAATGTCCTTTACAATAGAGTCCTTTTAGGCTGACTTGAATAAGGTGTATTATTTTTAGATTCTTTGGTAGGATTTCCCTTTGGAGGATTTGCAGGCGCCTTTTTGTTTTGAAGATTATATTGTTTCTGGAATTGCATGATGGTATTCTACAGCCCTATCTGGTAATCTTCATTTTCCACTAACAACCTTTCATCATTCTCCTGCATGAATATTTCATTTGCATCCATGAACTGATCATGTTCTTCTTTAGTCAAAAACACCTATGTTTCATCACCATCACAGAAATGCATATTTTCTTCAAAAGTTTCATCAAAATTTTCATTTACATAATTATTTTGAAAAGGAGGTCTTATTTGTTGATCACCATGGTTCCTCTGATCTCTTTGTCTGATTTGTGGAACTGTTGGTCTCCTTTGATTCCTGGGTGGAACATCAGCTTGTTCTCTAGTGTTAGGTTTATTATATAAAGACATCCTTTCCATGATTTTCTCCATGGTATTCATCATCAACTCAAACCTCTATTCTGATGACTGTGAGGTTGAAGGTTGCGCCTTATCTTGAACCTTGTTCATGTCCCTGTCAGAATTATATTTGATCTTTCCTGAAGCCATTAGATTTACTTCAACTCATATTTCATCACTCATCATATCATATAGTGAAGTGGATCTTCTTTCCCTCAACAACAAAGAAAAATCACTTTCAAATGAATCAACATATCTAAGTTTAGCAGCTCTAGGAGGAGGTTTTACTTCAGTAGGAATCGAGTTGTAAACTTTCATAAATCTGGTTGAAAACTCTTGTACTGTTTCATCAGGTGACCTTCTCATGTTGTTGTACTAGGTTAGAAACTAAAGGGGGTTTTTCTTGTCACCCCACTTTGCAAGAAAACTCATTTCAAAGTCTTAAAAATTTTGGATACTCGTTGTTGGGAGAGCTTTGAACCATTTTCTGACTTATCCTGCAAGACTTTGTGAAAACAACCTCATTTTTTCATCTTCATAATCTACTTCTTCTAGGTCCATAAAATCATTGAACCAGTCTAATATTTTTTGGGATGACACATTACCTTTAGCATCATACAACTTAATCCTCTAATTATATTCCCGAGGAAAATCATGTGACTGAGTAGGTAGAATAAGAGGGAAAAACGTAGCTACCATGGCTACAGTAATAAATTGACGTGGCTGACGGTTCTGAGTAGTAATCACAAGAGGTTTAATAGAAGCAACTAAAATTAAATCTTGGAACCTCTTCTCATCAAAGATAATTTCATTCATATTGGACTTAGATTTAGTTATGAACAGAGTTTGCTCAAATTTCAAATCAAAATCAAGGTCTTCAATGTTTTTCACTGCATCTTTGGGCAAGTATAGATATCTGTCTAGACACAAAACTGGGCTTATTTGATTTTATTTTCTTTTGTGTACAATTTTCTCAGGATTAAACATAGGGATTATTGCTTCTATGTCTGTATTTCTCCTGGTATGAATTCTCTTGGGAGCCAAGATTTCCTGCTCAAATTACTTTGTGCTACTGGTATATTTATAATAGATTCACCAGGGTAAATTTAGTCTCATCCAATAAGGTTTTTGATTCACTGTCACCCTTAGGAATCAAATCTGAAGATTTAAGTCGTTCTTCTCCCAGGGAAGATTTCACTTTTTATCCCCGACAACGACGTCAGAATGTTAGCACTCTATAAATTTGTTCGACTGATAAAAAAAATGAAAGAGGTAATCTACAAACCAACTTTAGATCTCGGTACTAGCTTGATCATCTCAAAGAGGGCTATCTCCTATCACTTGGTCTTCAATAGATGATTTTTCTTTAACAAATCAATGGCTAGGTTTTGTTATTTTGAAGGGTTTTTTATAAATTTGTTGGTAAGGAAGGGGAGGGACACTTAGGGCTATGGAGTCAAGCTTTTGAAAAGAATGGAAGAACTAAATGGTCAGTAGAAATCTCCAGAGGATAAAGGATAAATGAGGTGATAAATCTGAGTTATAAATTGTAAATTTGCAGAGTGTAATAAGAAAGGAAAAACATGTAACTGTATCAGAGAATTAAATGAATGAATTATGACATTGGTTAGGAAGAAATTTACACAATTTAAATTGATTCAACCAAGAGCATCACAAGATGAATTCTAGGCCTTTGACTATCCAATTTAAACAGAAGACAGTGAAAATGAAATCAAAAATACAGGAAATACATACAAAGAGAGGAGACAAAACTCATATCATCACCATTAGAATTTTTTCATGGAAACTTCAAGACTTTTGCATGTGTATTCTATTTAGCTTCAGAAAATTACATTCAAGTTCTGAATAGTTAAAATTGTGCCCTTGCACTTCTTCCAACCCCTAATACATTTGGAACTCCTAATATTTATACAAGATGAGTTCCTTCAATTTGAAACTGATTACAATGATTAAAATGTAACATTTCAGTTTTGAAACTGATTACAATAATTACAATGGACAGTTTCGGTTTTGAAACTGATTACAATGATTAGCAAGAAAACGTTTCATGATATGAATTTTGGCTCCTCTAGCATTTCAGTTTATTTCTTCACCACTTGTTATGCTCAGGTTTTCTACATGATCTGTCATCTTCAGTGACATCTGGACATCATCTATTGGACCCTGGAAAACTGCATTTTGTCTTACCCAGTCATATTATCTCCTTCTATTGCAAGTTAGAAGGGATATCATAATCTGTCATTTCCCTTATAAAAATCTCCAGGTCAATGCAGGAATCATATGACATGACTGGTAGTCCAAGTTTCATTGCTTTGAACTGATTCATAATTTCAAATTCTGTGATCATATGTTCAACTAATGTAGATCCTTTTAGATTTTCCTCCAATGTTTCAAATTTGGAATGATCCATTCTGCACTGAGTGAGGCAGGCATTGTATTCTTCCTAATCATACAATTTTCTCTTTCCATCCCAAAATGGTGGAAGTCCTTTGATGAACAATTCTTCAAACAAATCCTTGAACTCTTGCACACTTTGCTCAATCCGTGTTTCCTTGGTTTGGACTGATTTCAACAGGTTATGTTTAGAAATAATCCTCCTGGCTCCGATAATCAATTTAGTTCTGTATTTAACTCCAATTATCTAAATATCTGGAGTAGGAATGGAGTTGAGTATATTTATGGATTTTTGGGCCCATTCTGATGGTTTCTTTGCTAAAGTTTAATTCACAACAGTGCACCTACTTTTGACTGTGATGGCTATGTTGTCATTATCATGAATGAAAAACAAATATACTCTGAACTTGGTAGCTTTAACAACTATAGATTCCCAAATTATATGCTTGGCCCCCTGCAATAGGCCTTTGCCTCTTAATCTCATCTTCAATTTATCTATCCTCTCCTGCAAGACCTCATTCTCATTTTGCAATTTATTCATTCTTTCATCCTTTTCCCGCATCTCCTGCTTCAATTTCTCTATGCTTCCCTTTAGATCTTTGATTTCTCCTTCTTTCAGGCTAAATTGTGACATATCCTGGACAAGTCCTTCAGTGTTTGACCCAGCTTCTACAGCATGAGTTAAAACTACAGCTTTGCTTAGTATTTTTGTATTCTCTTGTGACCACTTCACCTTTTCTCATTCTGGTTGCAACACCATAGCCTTGTATTCCATTGCCTCTTGACGAAGTATTTCCTTTTCATGTTCTAGAGAAACCAATTTTTTTGTTTGTGGATGCTCTATAGTAGACAATTTCAATTTCTTCTTCAAGCTTTGAATTAATTTTTCTTTTTCATCCAATGAGGATTTCAACCCTTGGGGGCCTTCACATTCCATCCTCTTGACCTGAGTCTGCCAAGATCTGCTACATGATTTGTCTTTCCTTAATTTTCCTTCCAATTTCATTGCATAAGATGACAACTTTGAATTATTCAAGATTAAACTCAGGTAATCATAATACACCATCTCACTTGTATTCTTATGGAATTTGACCTTGTCTCGAGAACTGATGTTGTCATACCTTATTTTTATCTCAGAGACTTTGTCTACATCTCCAACTATAATGTTAAATGTCCTCTTCTCAACATCCATTACTGTGAACAAAGAAGATTTATGCTAAGTATTTTCCACTTCAGGGACTAAATCCCTCATCTCACCTAGAGCTATGTTTCCCTTCTTAGCTTATTGTTTTTCCAAATCTTCTTTAGATTGATAAACTACCTCATATGTTTTATCAAAGATGCATTTTTTGTTGCTAAAGGTTCTTGAGCCAAATTCACTTTGTATTTTTCTTTCCTTTTCAATCTCTAGAGTGCTAGTACCACTTTCCACCATATCCAAATTTACTTGTTCTCTAGGCTCTTCTTCCTCCAAATCCAGTATCTCTAGAGACTCTATAATCTTCATCTTCTTAGGAGAAGTATATTGATCATTGGTGCCCATGGCCTCTGAACTGCCTCTTTTTTTGTAAACACTCATCTTAGGAAGTTTGACTATCAGTTTACGAGATGCTTGTTGTGTTTGACTTTGTTATAGGGTTGCCTCCATTTGTTGTGTTTGATTTGGTTTCAAGATTGCTTCCATATCAACACAGAGTTCTAGATTTGCCATCTTATCAAAACCCTCAACCAATTCATGTTCATAAGGGGCTTGTTTTTTCATCAATATTCTCTTGGATATGTTTTGATGTGAATCATACCTTCTTCCCTATACCTGTGAAAAAACAAATTCTTTGAGCTTATCTTGAATTTGAGATAAACATGATTTGGATTTGACAATGAAAGGGCCAATGATAAAAGGAAACTTGAGGTTGGAGGCTTTGCACAACTTTAGGAAATGCTTTGTCTCAAATATAATTCTTTGCCTAATGAATTCAATGGAAAAGATTCTAGGGGTCAGGAAAATAGGAAATAGATAGGGGGATTCATGACAACCATAAACCCAGATCATTGTTGAGTGCATGAATAGTACCCAATCCCCCACTCTTTTCTCTGGATTTGGTTGTAGATATCTCCTCATGTCATCCAAAAATCTAGGTAGGCTGGTATTGAAAATCAAACTGTAAACTCTAGACATGACTTTGTTTATGAAGATAAGCAATGTAATCCTTTTACATTCAGTCGATACAAATGTTGCTTCAGGAAATTCTCTCTTATTGGTTTCTAGGAAAATCTTCAGCGGATATGTGTAGTACCTGAAATGCCTTAGAGAGTGAAAATTCACTAGCTGTTTATAGATATTATCAGCTATGAATTGATCAAAACTGATGCGGACTGACATACCAGACTCTAACTTTAAAAAGGTCAAAAGGAAACTAAGCATGAATTTGACTACATCTTTGTCATTATATAGACCTAAAACTTGACTCAATAGGGAGTAGACCCATTAGACTTCAATAACCATTATAATCACATTCATTGGCAAAGATAGACTCTCTGAAAAATGTTCTAGTTTGACAATTGTATGTAAAAACAAATATCGAACCTCTGATGGACATTATTTGTATACCCTAATTATATACTTTTCATTGAAAGGTTCATACATTGCAGAAAATGAATCTGGTGTGCCGAGGGACTCTCGAATTTATAGACTCTCTACCCTACACATGACCTCGGACCCTCGTTTATTCACTTTGACTCATTCTTCATGGGAATATTGTTCGGCGCACCAACCTATAAATTCAGGAAACGAAAAAGAAATTTCGACAACATAAGGGACTATGGTGGCCTGGACTGCTTCAAGGAATGGTATACACCTTCCCACTTTATCGGACAGGTTGCTTCTGGACATAGAGATGGGTGAAATCGTGATTTTGATATAAAAAATGTATGAATCTCGGTCAATTAGGGATTCTTCATTTTCCACGGTATCTTGTTTTCTAACTGAGGTTATGATAGGATCCATGATTCTGATGGAAAATACCTGGAAATGAGCGGAAATGGTGTGTAGTTGGTGTATTCTTGAGTTGCAATTGAAAGAGGGCAGTTGCGCCGAGTTTCAAATGGTCTAGTGTTCTAAATAATAATAAAATAAATAAGAAAATGCCCTTTTATATGTTTCCAAATTTCGGGGGCGTGAGAATGTGGTTTGGGGTAACCCGCTTTTCACCCTGAAATTCACCTGGTGGTGCCACGTATCCCCGAATGAAAACCTTGGTTTAAATTTCGACCCGCTTTCCAAAATTAACCTCCATGCAATTTCTCCCTCTGAAATCATCCTTGACCATTGGTCTTGAGAGTTCACAATCCACGACATATCGGGCCCCATCAAATTTTCTCCTTTCATATGTAGCCTCTCCCTGCCATATTTATCTCCTTTCCTAATTTGTCAGGATTCCAAACCGGTTTAGCACCTCGCTAGATCCTGAAATCTCGATTTCACATAAAAAATTTAATGGTGACTAACAGTTGCCCAGAAAATGTTATATTTGCCATGATTTTTGGTCAATATATAGATGGATATTCATGGAAAAGCACAAATAAAAAGTGTTTGTTACCACTAGAACGTTATATTTTCCATGATATTTCGTCACTATATAGACAGATGTTCGTGGAAAAACACAAATGAAAAGTTTGTGTTGCCACAAGAATGCTATATTTTCCACGATATTCCGTCGCTATATAGATGGATGTTCGTGGAAATTTTTTTTGAAAAGTTTGGATTGCCACGAGAATTCTATATTTTCCATGATATTTCATCATTATATAGACGAATATTCATGGAAAAACACAAATAAATTTTTTTTTTCCCACGAGAATGTTATATTTTCCATGATTGTTCGTCCCTTTATATACGAATGTTTGTGGAAAAACACAAACGAAATTTTTTTGTTTTCACGAGAATGCTATGTTTTCCACGATTTGTTGTTATATAGACGAGGACTATAGGTTTAAAAAAAAATTGCATACCAGCATGAAATTATTCATGGCATTGGAGAGATTCAAATAAATTGGTGACATTCTACATGCTAGCCACATGGAGGAGGTTGTATGATTGGAGAACACCTTACTTTGGATGAGAATAATTTGGCATTAAAGAGGATGTAATTGAGCCCTATGCATCATGAGTGTTACACGTCAAAATTGCTCAGCTGGATAAGTGTCGCATGTCCCTCTCGGTCGTCATAAGTGTCGCATCTTCCCTACAACTTTCGCAAGTTGGTCACTAGTGTCGCAAATGATGTTCAGACATGTTGTCATGACAACGACACTAAGGAGGAACTTATAACATCTCACATGACTGATTTGAAGGAGGAGAACTGGTTTACTGAA
This sequence comes from Picea mariana, assembly GCA_032191745.1. Classification (NCBI taxonomy): domain Eukaryota; kingdom Viridiplantae; phylum Streptophyta; class Pinopsida; order Pinales; family Pinaceae; genus Picea; species Picea mariana. Next base: position 11,288 of record JASDQU011104543.1, read on the forward strand.
GACTAACAACTCTTAATACCTGAAAAGGGCTTTTGATCAAGGGTTTTGAGGGTGAACGCTCCTCTAAAACAGCCTTAGGAGCGTTGGCGCTCCCCTGTAAGGCCTCGGGGAGCGTTATAATGCTTCCTCACCCCTCTCAAGGAGCGTTGCCCACATTTGGAGAGCTGGCGCTCCCCTTAAGCTTCTCTAGGATCATTCTAGCGCTCTGATGCCCCTTTTGAAGGAGCGCTCCCTAATTTGGGTCAGTTGTTATCCCGTTGAGGAGAATAAGGGAAGGATCTTTCGATATTAGGAGGCAGTTGTACTTGAATTCTTGGTTTCATCAAGAGATCCCTGATCTAAGGAGAAGGTTCCCAACTTGTTCTAAACATAACTCAAGAGGTTAAGCTCCTCTCAACCTATATAAGCAAGCTCTATGATGGTGGAAAGGGGGAAGAACTGAAGTTATGAAACTTATGATCTTGGAGGAAACCTACAGCCAGCCAAAGGAGAGTGATCAGTGAAGCTATTGTTATCCAGGTTGTGGAGCTTTTAGGCAAGGGTTAGACGAAGGGGTTTTGACAAAGCTGTCGCATTCGCATCTACGATTGTAAGTACTGCTATCGTTATTCTCATCAATATGACACGCTTGGCCTGTTTCTTTCTAGTTTGTGTCTAATGTCACATGAACTTATTACTAGTTGATAGATCTATTTTCAAGCTAACATCAATAGAGTAGGAAGCAGTCGTATCTTGTTTGTCCACAGGATCCAGCGAGGAGCAAACGATTGGAGCACAACTTGGAGCGTGCAGGGACAAACGTCGATAAAAAAGTACTTCTGTCATCCTTCCTTCTCATGTGTTAGTTTAGATAGATTTGAAAGGAAGTCAGTGTCCATGATAAGCACTTTTTCTGTCTAGGGTTAAGGTCAAGCTCTAGAGGTGATCTACCTGTCCGTAGGGAGATTTTCCTACAACAGAAACTGGCAACTCCGCTGGGGAGATAGCCTCAAATCAAAACCTCTTGTTTGGATTTTTCTCCTCATTGACCTTGTTCTATCCCTTGATTGTTTCAGACCTGGTTCACTCCTCTTTGATTAGTTTCATGAGCTGATTGGCTCCTTACCTTATCACACTCAGCATACTTGTCAAGTTTGAATCCCAATTTTTGGAATTTTTTGACATTTCTGGAGTTTTTAGACCCTGGCACCCATGTCCTAGTGTTAATAGAGCGCCGGTGCTCCCAATATCCTTACACAGAGTGCTATAACGCTCCTTGACCTTGGCAACAGAGCGCCAACCTCTTTTTGGCCAAAAAACCCTCCAGAACTACCTTTTTCAGGGTTTGCCTCTGTCTCTTTTGTTGAGTGATCTAGTGAGTCAATTTTTTCTTCCCTTTCAGCCTTGACATCTGTCTTTTTGAAGAATAAACATCTCATTGATTGGATCTTGTAGCCTTCTTCACCATTTTTATTGATTTTTTCCCTTGTTGAGTGAAATTCGAGACCCATGCATTGCTTTTCTTTCCTCATCAGCTGAGTACAAACCCTAGTGAAGGTCATCAAAGGCCTACAGACCTCTTTGTCTTGATTTCGGTCAAGGTCATTTGTTCTTCAACTTTTTCTTTTGGGTGTGAAGTTTGCTTTTCTCTTTGAGTGTTTTTTTCTTTCGTTTTTCGTTTTGATTGCAACGAAAGGGTGTATTGTTTGTGTGACTTTTGCTTGTGCTAGATTGGTTTTCATTCATACCAAGAAGATAATTAGCAAGACAAGCATTGTGTTGTGTTGATCACCATCCATATGCAAACAATAAAAGAGCATCTGCATGATTGATTGTGCATATCAGAAGGTATCTTAAAATTTTTTTGCATTACATTAGGATTTGATTGAGAAAAGAATCATTTGAGGGCATTCCTTATTTGTGCTGGATTAGTGAAAGAACTCTCTCTCTCCCTTAGATAGATATTCATCGAAACAAAATGACTACTTATCATATCTAATGCATTCTTTGGGTCTGAATCATAATTCCATTCATTTCACTTCCATGCACCCCTTTGCGTAAAGAACAGCCACAAAAATCAACGCTAATTAAAAGTTATCTAGAACTTTTTCTTTTCTAGGATCCTCCACCAACAGTAAACTAGGCTTAGTACTTTGGATTAGGGTTGTGAGCATAACTCTCCAAAGTTTCTAAAACAAACAGTAGCATCCTGAGTTAGGGAGAGTCAAATCCAGTCTGCCTGGGATCCCCCTCTCACACAGAGGTTACGCACGAAGTCGGATTCGGGTGAGCTACGGGGACTAACCCTCCGTGGTTTAACTGATTGTGGTGGTCGGATCATATTATGGGGATCACTTTGGGGTAAATCCACAATTACTGCGTGGAAGCCTTTTAGTTGATTTCGGGCTTGATACCCTGCCCGTACGTTCTGATCGGACTGTCGATTGTTCCTGCCCAGGGGCTGACTGCGAATTGGTAACCTTAGTGGCCATAATTTTTAGGTTCTTACACAAGGTGACGGTGACGGGAAGTCTCACTGTACCTAGAGCATACATTGGTCAAACTCACTCGGGCTCCTTGGAGGGTAAATCCACAATTACTGCGTGGAAGCTTGCACCAAGGCGTAAGTCCGTTAAGCAGGTCGCCATTGTAATTGTTCCACCCTATCCCCGCCCCTTCTGGACTTGATCACGCAACGTTGGATTTCATCACCAACTAGTATGGTCATCAAAAGAAGGTCCTGTTTGCTTGGTTGTGATTCTTAGATTTTTTAGCGTGTGCTATTTATTTTCGTTAGTTGGCCATAGATTTCTTTCGCCGACTCTTCTCCGCCAACATCGACCCTCCACGCCGCTCGCAGAGGCTACAGGGACTTCCTCCAGAGAATATGGAAGGAAACACCCCTTTACCCCCTCATTCTATGGAGGAATCTCCTCAACAGAGCGAGGTTCATAATGCTACAACTTCCTAAAAAGAAGTTCCCATCCCTCTGGAGAATTTTCGAATTGTCTCAGAATCTCCGGAAGCTTATCGCATTCCGGAGGGATATGAATGACAGATCCTCCACCTGAATTCCACTAGAGAATTTGTTGTCGTCAATCCTTCTGACATTCCGGTCGGGTCTGCTCAGAATCCTCTAGCCAGTGACCCTTTTTGGACTATGGACGTTGTTCGAAGTCCACCACGCTTGGTGCGAGACCTTTATGGAACAGGAGAAGGTGCCAATGCATCCTTTTCCTATACTGTACCCCCAAATCATTTCACCGGTACTACCACTTTTACAGCCACACCAACCGTTGGTCCGAGCATAATGTCCGTTGGCCCAAGTCCTACTATTCCCCTCCAGACAGCCCATTCGACAATGACCCCGCACATTTCGACTATCCCTGCCGGGAATGCGGTAGTTAATCAAGCCACGATTGGCACACCTATAACACCAAGACCCACACTCCCTTTTGGATTTAGGGCACTGAATGCTTCCGCTACCACCACTGCCCAAACCACTACTCAAACTATACCGAGAAGTTCCATACCTATCCAACAACCCAGAGGGACTGGTCTTGGTGGTCCTAACCCGATCGGCAACATCAATCAGTCATTGGCATCTAGCTTTCAGATCCTGGGAACTCTACCTCAATCTGGGAGGCATCCTCCCTCCGGAGGAAAAAATTCCATTCGGAGGGAACCTTAATGCTGGGGGGCATCCTCCTACCAGAGGACAAATTCCATTTGGGGGGCACCCTCATGCTGGGGGGCAACCTCAATCCGGAGTACACCATCAACCACAAGAACAAAATGTGTCCACCGCACCTAATCCGTGGAGCGTCCCTTTTCAAGGAAATCCACACACCTCCATAGGACAAAATGTGTCCACCGCACCTAATCCGTGGAGTGTTCCTTTTCAAGGAAATCCACATGCCTCCATGAGACAAAATGTTCAGACTCCGCAACAACCCCCTTATGGACAAATGCCAAACCCACCCTATAATCCACAAAACCCATCTGGTTATCCTCCGCTCACAAATACTTCTCAAAACATCTCGAATCCTATTTACCTTGGTCAAAACCAACCTCACATGAGAGGGCCCACAAGTTATAATTATCCACATAACCCAGTATTGGGCCCCACCGGTTTCCCTTTGCCACACCAGCATTATCCATAGGTTAACCGACAACTACCCTTTCTAGCCACCCTAGACCTTCCAGACTTGTCTCGATTAACGAATGATCCCATTTATCATTCTCTAGTTTGGCCAACCATTCCAGCTAAACTTCCTTCTGATATCCCAAAATTTGACGGAAAGCCCAGAGAAGACCCAAATAACCACGTGATCACTTTCCATTTGTGGTGTTCATCCAACTCCCTCATGGACGATTCGATTCATTTGCGTCTTTTCCAACGAACGCTTATGGGTTCCGCAATGAAATGGTATATTGAATTACCACGCGCATCCTTTCACGACTTCAACTCTCTTGCCATGTCCTTCCTCACACACTTCCAACTACCCATTCGATACGAGATGGGTACTGAACTATTAACCTCTCTTCGTCAGACAACTTCCATACATATCTCCGATCATATCCATGAATGGAGATGACGATGAAGGCTAATCAAAGCGGTCATTCCTAACCAATTGTTAGCGGAATGGTTCACGAAATCTCTATTACCCCAGATCGCTCGTGATGTTTCCATGGGTGGCGTAGTCACTGAGGAAGAAGCCATCGCTAGAGCTCAATACTTGGACTTAGTCTATTCACAATCCGGTACTCTATACGAGTTGATACCGAACGCTACCCGTGCCACTAAGGATCCATCCAAACCATCGACTTCTTCGCATGCGGATGGAGTTATTGGCTCCGTCAAAACTCAATCCACTACTCAGTCTACTGGAACAATCCAGCGGCCCGCTTCCACAACCGCTCCCAGTTTGACTGCACCCTCTTCTACACCACCTCAAACTCAGGTCTCTGATGTGAATGTGGTCCAGTCAACCCCTTCACAACATCTTGGGGGCAAGAAGAAAGCGAGAAACAAACCAAAGAAGAACAACAACAATGAGCAACCCAAAAGCCAACCACAAACCCCTGCTGCCAGAAAACAACCACAACGAAAACCGAAATTCCCATGTCTCATTTGTGGTGACGATCACTACACTCGAGACTGCCCACATCGCGATGAAGTGGCCAAAATTTTCAAGGGAAATTCACAACCTGCTGTGCTCACTCAACCTTTTCCGCAGCAACAATCCTTGGTTGCACAAACCCCCACGCAGGGGGGCAGTTCCAACCAACCCCATGATGAGGCCTCGACAAGTGCCCACATTAACATGTTTAACGGAGTTAATCTAACAACTCGCTCTGTGACATATGACACACTAGTTAAACCTGACAAGCCGAAGATCGCTAACGGTTCCGCGTCATACCCGTCACCATCTTCCGCCAATCCTCCATCTGTTATCCCTCCATCCGGGCCACTCCAGATTGAGAAACCGTCTTTTGACTCTATCTTACGCCCTCCTAAGAGCACCATCTGGAAATCCACATTCAATCCTAATTCACAGGCTACCCAAAACTACAACATTGTAGAAGATTTGGCCCAAGCCCCGTGTGCCATGTCCACCTTGGAAGTTCTACAACATTGTCCCAACCAACGTAGAACGCTCTTAGCCTCTATTGGCGCTTTTGATCTTGAGTCATCAAACTACCTCACGTTTAATCTGGACGATCATCAACCGTGACTCTCCCACCAGCTAGCATTCCAAATCGATGTGGTTGTTCACAACCAACAAATCCACCAGACTATCCTAGATGAGGGAGCCTCCACCTATGTCATGTCTCTAGCCTGTTGGAAAGGTTTGAAATCACCCGCCCTTAACAAATCCACTACCATGTTACGTGCCTTTGATGGACGAGGTTTTCATCCTCATGGATTATTACAATCCTTAGCCATTCAGTTGGGCGGCAAAACTGTTACCGTTGACGTCGATTTGGTCGATGCCCCCCTCGATTACAACCTGCTACTTGGAAGAAGTTGGTTCTACGCGATGACTGTCGTCGCCTCGTCGGTGTTTTGATGTGTACAATTCCCTCATCAAGGTAAAATTATTACCATCGATCAGCTTGATTTCTGCACACCTGATGCTCGCATCCCTGCTACCAACAATATTCCTTTTCTGGGAGACCACTCGGTTACGTATGAAAGCGTTGGTGTTGGCTTGTTGAAATATTCTAGCCTCATGGGTACCTTCCCTACACCACTTCCACCTACTGCACATCATATTGCCGCCGTCAATATGATCTCGACTTTGCCTTATCAATCCTTGGAATCATCTGACCCCTGGATTGTGCCTAGTCCTTTGGAATTCAATGTGTTCAGTGACACAATGCCATTGAGCCCAGCCGAGGCCGCATACGTAGCTATTCAATCTGCCTCTCCCTCGTCGAACGATTCACATTCATTGGCACCCGATACTTATTCGGTGCCCTCTTGGTTAGATTCCCTATCATCTGTCATCGATTACATTTCCCATATTTTTCCTTCAAACGAATCTATCATGGAAATGCTTAGCATCGACGATCTACCCTGGGATGACAACCACCATCGATCCTCTTTCCTTCAACCTTTGGAAGAAATACAAGACATACGATCTGTCTTCCCCCCCGATGTTACTGAAACTCTGCAATCTCCTATCCTCATGACAGATACTCTCTCTGAGGGGAACATGGGTAACATCTCGACTACCATCACGATTGACATTTCAATCAAAGAAGGTGTCGTGGAAAACATCAACCTTGGTGCTAATTTCACACCTGACGAAGTGGTCTCTTATACCGCTTTATTCAAGGAATTCCATGATGTCTTCGCCTGGAGTTACGAGGAAATGCCAAGGATCAATCCTTCGATCATCGTACACGAAATCAAAACCTACCCTAATGTGAAACCGGTTCGGCAAAAGCTTCGCCCGGTTCATCCCAAGAAAGTCGCAGCTATAAAGGCAGAAGTTGAAAAACTTCTTAAATCTGGCTTTATCTATCCCATCCCTTTAACTGAATGGGTCTCCAACCTCATTCCGGTCACTAAGAAACAAGGGACCATCCGTGTTTGCATTGACTATCGAGACCTCAACAAAGCTTGTCCTAAGGACAACTACCCTACGCCCTTCATCGACCAAATCATCGATAACTGCGCGGGGAGCATAATATTTTCTTTCATGGATGGTTTTTCTGGATATAACCAGATTGAAATCTTGCCTATAGATCAACACAAGACAACCTTCATCTTCCCTTGGGGAACCTTCGCCTACCGAAAGCTACCTTTTGGCCTTAAAAATGCTGGAGCCACTTTCCAGCGATCCATGTCGTACGCTTTTCATGACATCAAACATATCGCAGAACCGTATCTTGACGATTTACCTGCACATTCGTTAAATCGATCTGATCACTTACGCGCGATTTTCCTGCGATGTAGGTTCTACCGTATTCGTCTGAACCCACATAAATGCATTTTCACTGTCGAATCCGGTCGACTCCTCGGTTTCATAATCTCCAAAGATGGGATTAGGGTGGACCCCTTAAATATCAAGGCCATCTTAGCCTTACCCCCACCCACCAATTTAACCCAACTCCAAAGTTTGCAAGGAAAAGCAAACTTTCTTCGTCGTTTCATCTGCAATTATGCCAAGATCACTAAAGGATTTATGTGGTTACTACAAAAGAATGTCCCTTTCATCTGGGATGACGCAGCTCAATGGTCATTTGACGCTCTCAAGCACACTTTGACCCATGCACCTTTGTTACATCCACCCGAATATACAAAGGATTATATCCTTTACTTGGCCGCTTCTACTTCCACCATCGCAATGGTGTTAGTCCAAGAAGACTCTAACGATGAAGAACATGTGATTTACTATCTGAGCAAGAGTTTATCTGGACCCGAACTCAGATATTCACATGTTGAGAAACTGGCTCTGGCAGCTGTCATCGCTGTCCAAAGGTTCTGCCATTACATCTTATTACGCACCACCACGTTAATCGCAGACTCCAACCCCATGTACCACGTCCTGACACGTCAAGTACTTGGGGGCAAATATTCGAAATGGATCATTATTCTTCAAGAATTCGATCTTGAGTTTACAAAG
>JASDQU011104543.1:33936-52754 GCA_032191745.1 Picea mariana
TTTTTTTTTTATGAGCATGCTCTCCAAGGTCATCTTCTTCTTTTTCAAAAACAACAATAATCATCATTCTAAACAATATAATATGTTTTGCACTAGCTCACTTGGTTAAAAGTTACTTTACTTAATAAGAGGTCTTGAGTTCAAATCTCTCTCTTGTTACTTTTTTTTTGAAATATTTCATGCATTCATTGTAAAGTGCATTGCACTTAAGTTATAAAAGTGAATCACTAATAAAATAACTTTAAATATTTTATTTTAAGTTATTTTTTTTACATGCAACTTTCAATTATAAAGTAACTTCATTGTAAAAGCGAGACAATTCATAAGTAACTTATTTAAAAGTGATCTTATAGACACAGTTAGGAGGGGTATCACCACATGGACCAAATTTTACATGCCACGTGGCTCTTTGGTTACCATTTATACATTTTTTCAAAAATACATAGATTTTTCATCTAAATTTTATTTTGAGTGTCATTTTTTTAAAATAGCTTGTTTGTTTTTTAGATCTTTCCATCGAGATCATCATTTTTCAGTTTGTAAATCCATATTATCTTCATATTCAATATGGCTTCTTCCAATGATATTTTTCTTACCAGCACCAACTAATTCTAATGGAAATCCCATATGGAGGATTTATTAAGAAGTAAAGGATTGTACTGGATTACCATGGGGAAAGAACTAGAACCCACTGATGATGAAAATAAATCAAAATAGGCCAATAAGAATGATGAAGCACATGGATTTATAGGAATTTCCATCTCTCCTGATTTAAGGTTTCACCTTCAAGGAATTGATGACTTTGATGATGTTTGGGAAAATATTGAATCTATGTTTGGTAAACACAATATTATTCGAGCCCACCAGATAGAAATTCAGATAACAAATTTAAGTCCAAATGATTTCTCTCACATTGAATACTATTTATCTAAGTTCAAAAAACTTAAAATTTTATGTGAACAGTGTAACATAAAGTTGGACAAAGAGCATTGCATATACATTATTCTTGCTAAGCTTGGTAGTGCGTATTTTTCTTTTGTATCTACCTTTTTTTCCACCAAATAAACTCTAGGGATTGGTTATAAAAATCCCTCTCTTAATTCATTTTTTGATGCTTTGATTAGAGAGAAAGATAATCTTTTGCAACTTGGAGTGGTCAACACTCCAAGTACCTACAACAAAGCCTTAGTAGCCCAGCGGGAAGATAAACCCAAGAATCTCAAGAAGCAACATCATTTCCACAACAACAAAAGAAACAAGGGTCATAAACTCATACATCTAGCTTCATCTCCTAATGGTGACAAAGGCGAAAAATTAAAAATAAGAAGACTAACACACATTGCAACTTTTGTGGGAAATATGGTCATGGTGAGTCCAAATGTTTTAAGAAGATGGTATCTTTAGAAGCAGTAACAAAGAAGTACAACATCATTATTGATTTTACTTCTTCTTCTTCTCATGGACATGCACTTTTGGATTTTGGATTCTCCTTCAATGCAACTTTGAATTCTTCTTCTGATGAGTGGCTTATTGATTATGGAGCATATTATCATATGGCTAAGGATAAAGCCATATTTTCTACTCTAAATGAATGTAACATCAAGAAAATATTTGTTGGTTATAACATATCTCTTAGTGTTGTAGGGTATGGAGCAGTTCAGGTAGATAATGGTCATTTTAATGATTTATTATATGTTCCAAGTCTTTTATGCAACCTTCTACCAATATATCAAATTACTCATTCATGTGAAAGTAAAACCGTAGATTTTTCACCTCACCAAGTTGTAATCAAGGAACTAAAATATCCTCATCATGTTCTTTCAACTGAAATTGTTGATGATATTACCAAGTTGTACAAGTTTGAGAACTTTGGGTCATCATCTTTTACATGATTTTTTGTTTCTCACAGCGATGACTTGAGTAAACTTTGGCATGATCAATTTGGTCATCTAAACTATCACTCATTGTGAAAACTATGTAATCAATAGATGGTGACTAGTCTTCCTCTTTTTTCATGTAGAGATGGTGTTTGTGTCAATTGTGTTCTTGGAAAGAATCATTGGGACAATTTTGATAAGCATGCCTATTGGCACACCTTGACCCTTTGTAACTTGTTCACAGTGACTTGTGTGGTCCACTTTTTTCTCCTTGTGTTTTTGGGTGCAAGTATTTATTAACTTTCATTGATGAGTATTCCAGACGCACTTGGGTATACTTATTAAAAATTTAGAGCGAAGTTTTTCACAAGTTCTTGGCCTACAAGGCCCTTGTAGAAAAGAAATCTTGACATCAACTTCAAAGATTAAGAGCAAATAATGGAGGTGAATATGTGAACAATCAATTTTTAGGTTACTGCACTGTAAAAGGAATCCAAATGAAACAAAATATTTCATATACACCACAACTAAATGGTGTTACTGATAGAAATAACCACACATTAAAAGAAATGGCTAATTGCATGATCCAATCTAAGGGATTAAGTCTAAAGTATTGGGCATAAGCCAAAATGTGAAAATTACATAGTAAATCTCACTCCCACAAAGGCTCTTAAAAATATAACACTAGAAGAAGAATGGACTAAACTTAAGCCAAATGTAAGTCACTTCCATGTATTTAGCAATGTAGCATAGGCTCACATTCATGATGAGAAAAGGAAATCATTACAGCCTAAATGTGAGAAGTGTATATTTGTTGGTTATTATGAAGATTTCAAAGGTTATAGACTTATTCAACCACATTGTAATGATATTATTATTAGAAGAGATGCTAAATTTGATGAAAATATCTTAGCCTATGAACCTAATTCGGTGCTTGTGCCTTCTTTGACCTGCTCTCCATCTTCAATGTTTGTTCTTTCTGTTGTTCCTATTCTAGTTTCTTCTTCAAATGATGATAGTTAGTGAGGATGAAAATCCATGTCTATCTGCTCAAATTCCTCTAGATGAGTCCATTGAACCTTAACCTGCACCATCACCACTACTTCTTAGATGGGTCCATTCAACACGAGAAGTAGTTGGTGATATTTTTGGTGATCCTTTAGATCATCATGAGACACATTCACAATTCCAACAATCCTCTTCTCTCTTGACTCAAGTTTTAGAGACTCATGTTAAATCATTTTTTATCATATCATCACTTAAATCAATGCATTTTAATGCATTAAATCAATGCAACTGATTGTTGTAAATCATAGAACACAACTAAGACAATTCACTTAATATTTAATGTTATTTTTTCAGCTCATAATTTTTTATTTACACAAAATTATATTATTCTTTTATAAGGGACACGTGTCAACTCCAAGTTGAGCACGTTTTTTCACATTTTATATATCTTAATATTATAATTGTTTTAATGTGAAAATATTTATAGATAAATTACACATAACCAAACAAAGTACATGACTTCAACTTATAATATATGTTTTGAAATTATATTATTCTTTTATTACAGACAATGTCATTTATTCAATCAATTAATGCATTGAATCATTTTTCATAGTATTATAATTGAAACCAATGCACCCTATTGTTTTATGTCATATCACTATCACTAAAATCAATACACCCTATTGCTTTAGTCCTCTTAAAAAGTATTTGAAAATCCAGAAGGATTTCATGATTGCACTACGACTAATTTAACACTCCATTGAATTTATGACAGGGTCATTTCCAAAGTTCACATAACATATCTACTCAACCCAATCCAATGTATAGAAATTGAAAGGTAGATCAATAAATTGTTATACTAGGGCCATATTTAGCGAAGCACCTTCAACTTGTAATATTTTTTTTTGAAATGCACCTTATTATTTTATGTTATATTGTTATCTTTTCATGCTAAATTCATTTCGCTTATAGAGGATTAATTTCCTATGTATCATTTCTTCAATTTATTAATGCACTGAGTCATTTTTCATAGTGTTATCACTAAAAAGAGTGCACCTTATTATTTATGTTATATTATTATCACTGAGATCAATGCACCCTATTGTTTTATGTTATATCATTGTTAAAATGAATACAACTACTTGATTATGATAAATCATTTTTATTGTATCATCACTTAAATCAATGCAATTTTTTTAATTAAATCAATGCAATTGATTGTTATCAGAGACCACAACTAAGATAGTTCTCTTAAAATTTTCTCCAAAAATATCTTAGAGAGCATAGCTAGGACAATTCACTTAATATTTAATCCTATCATTTTTCAGCACATAGTTTTTTTATTTTTCAATATTATATTATTCTTTTAATAGGGACACATGACAACTCTAATTGAGCACTTTTTTTACATTGTGTTAATTTTATTTGTATCATTTTTTTCAATTAATTAATATACTGAATCATTTTTCATAGTATTTTCAATGTTCATATTCTTTAAAATAGTAAATAATAATAATAATTAGTAAATACTAAAGCAATAGAAGTAATAGTAATAGTAAATAGTAATAGTAAATGTTAAAGTAATAGTAAATTTACTAAAGTAATAGGAAATGAATAATTTAATCGAACTCGACCATGAGCGTAATAAAAGATCCTTAAACCTCATAATTTTTGGTATAAAAGAACAACAAGAGGAGGATACGCTAGAAATAGTAAAATAAGAATTAAAAAATAAATCACAAATTGAAATAACTTATCTCATAGAAGAGTCTAGGAAAAACAATTGATCATAAATATAGGTTGATTTGTGTCAAAGTAAATTGTAATGACCATAAATATAGCATACTTAGTAAATCTCTAAGCTTAAAAGGGTCAAGAATATTTATAAATGAAGACCTCATTCCTGAAGACCAAACTGAATTAAGGAAGGAAGTTCAAAAGGTAAAAGAAGATATGAAAGAAGGAAAATGGGCATTAATTAGAAATCGAAAAACTACTGTTAGGGATAGAGACCATAAGGATAATAATAAATAGGAATTTGGGACACTCGAGATCTGTGCGATCTCGGTAAATTAGAAATAGAGGGATATTTGCATTTTCCAGGTAATCTAACCAAGATCTAATCCTTGTCGTCGTCGAGAATTGAATTTTTTTTCTTCTGTGAAAAGACTATTTTATGAACACATTGTTATAGCACAAAATGCCACACCTATGCATTTGTTCCATGGCCCAACCCTTTCACAATGATTTCCATACTTTTCCCTAAAAGACCTCTCAAAAAATAATTTTAAAAACATGCCCTAAGAGCATATATGTGGGTTTTCCTAGTGCAACACGTGGACATCCATGAATTTCTTCACTGAGACCCGTGAATGCCCTCAAATTTGGTGAAAAATAAATAATCTCTTGTTTTCGAGCAAGTTTTTCAGTTGGGCTCGTTTCCCAACAACCTTTACCCGTACACAACGAAATTCAACTCCCCAAACCTCTTTGGAAAGATATAAAACAACCATGGAAGGATAAGGATTGGAGAAGTCCCTTGGTGCAAAGTTACGCTACCAGCATCTAACAAGCCTCTCTTCCCTATAATTCTCTGAGCAACATCCCCTGTAGTCTAGAAACTCCTTTTCCATATCTTATTTCTGATTTAAGTGGCTATAGGGTATCTCCTTATCCCTATCTGAGTCACATTCCTAGTTTTGTGTCTATCTTGCAGGCTAATTCCAGTAGAAAATCAGATCTCTTTGATGAATTGGAGAAGGGATCGACATCAAACGAGAGAAAAAGATGCACTTTCTTTTCTCCTCCCCATCCCTATTTTCTCCTAATTTAACTAGTTATTTTCTTTAGTTTTTGTGTGCTTGTCACCAAGAGGAGATTGTTGTCTCTTTCACTCAGTCTTTCTATGTTGTGATCCAAACCCAAGATCACAAGGGAAAAATACCTTAATCATAATTGGAGACTCCACTGGGGATAATACTAGTTGGGTCAGTTTGGTTGAGGTGTCTTGCTTTCTTGCTTTGTCTTTTTCTGTTAGTTTCTGAATCTTTTCTAGAGTCTTTTAGCCTCACAGGACATATTGCTAAGTCTTGAATCCCTCTATTTCTAAGTGGCCTTTTTTATTTTCTGATCTTACCTTGCTATCCATGAGTTGCATCTTTGTAGCCCGCGTACCTCCACAAGTTGCATCTCTACATACCATGGATATCCGTGAGTTGAATTGGTAACAACTGCAGACCTATGTGAAGTTGATTTTTTTTTTTAATTTCTTCCTTTCTGGGTTGAATTCTTGGTTTGATCAGTCACCTGGTTTGTCTTGAGTCTCTGTTTGGTTTCTCTCAATTAAGTTTTGAATGTTTGATGTATAGAAAAGATTAAAATATTTTCTTAGAATGTTTAGTATAAGGTTAGTTAGGTAGGATGAAATAATAGCCTTGTTTTTTTGCATATCTAGATTCATTGTCTTTTTGGTGGTGTCTTGGTTGAAAGGTTTCTATTTTTTTCTTTCTTTCTTCCTTGTTTCAAAAATAAAAAAATTTGCATTCTTGTGTTTATTTTTCTTTTGCAAACAAAAAGGATAAAAAAAAAATATGCATGTTTGTTTTCTTCTCATTTTTTTAACCCTTGCCTTCTATCTTTGCAAGAAAATAGGTAGCTACTTAGCATTATGGTAGTAGCATTATTCTCTGTTAGTGGTGTCCTTTTCATTAAAAAAGAAAATATTCCATTAGTACAAGTTTTGCATTCGTGTCTGCATTTTTTTTCAGAAAGAGAATTGTAAAGTGCATCTCAAGATGTCCTAAATATTGCACTCAAACCTTTATTTTCATCTAAAAAGAAAATAATTTTCTTCATAAGCGGTGTTGCATCCATTTTCAGTTAAAGAAAGTGCATTTGTTTTCTTATATTGCATTACTTTTGGAGTTGGTCTAAACATCACCAAAGTTGCATATGCACCCCTTCTGAGTAAAGGACATCCTATTAAAACGAATGCATAACTAAAATTTATTAGAAAATTTCATTTTTCTAGGGTAAACAAACAAGTTTAGGCTAGGGATTTGGCATAGGTTGGAGAGTAAATTTCTCCAAGGCCACTAAACAAACATAAGTGTCTGAGATAGGGAGTGTAGAATCTAGTTGTCATATAGGTTGGTCTAGAAGATCCTCTAACACATGAGTTAAACAGAAGGTAGCATAAGAAATAGCTGAGGAGATTCCCCTCTAGAGATGGACCGAGCATAGTGGAGATAATTTGTATTGGGGGTTTCGATTGTACCCATACCTCTATGAGAGGTTGTGCTTTTGAGGCTTCATTCTTTGTTACCCTACCCACACTTTTGATTCTAACTGTCGACTATACCCCTCAGGCACTGAATATGAGTTGGTAACCATAGTTTCTCCTCTTAGGTATATCACAAAGTGACTGTGGGGGTTTGTCGTAGTACTTGGGGAAGATTTTGTATCACACACTTTAGTACTACTAGAGGGTGCCCCACGAAGCATGGGTACTTACACCGGATAAGGACGATTTGTGGAGATCAGGATAACTGCTTCTCGTACCTTCATTTTTTGGTCCACGAGAATTAATCAACCCATTCCTTCGTCCAGAAGGGCCCGAGCCCACCTTGTTTTTTTCCAATCCTAAGGATTAATCCACTTGAGTCAAAATATTGACAAAGTTGTTTGTGTTTGTCTAGTCTTTTAGGGATTTATAGTGGTGTGTTTGGTGGAGGTAGTTCAACCTTAGGAAGGTGAGTTGATTGTCACTGAGAGTTGATAACTCAAAGTGGTCGACCTACTACCTCGAAGATCAAGGAGAATTCAAGACCTTCTTCCTGAGGAAGAGACTAGAAATAATTATCCCCCTCACCCACAAAGGTGTCAGATTGATCAGTCCAACACTTTCTTATCGGTTGGTCAGTCTGAAATCATAGACCATAACTCTCTAGAAGTGAACGTGTTAGAACCAAAAGAGGTAATCATTGAGGATCTTGGAGTTGAGAAATTTTGTCCACACTTTAATTATTCGTTACCTTTGAATTTCCCATTTTTGGTCATACGAGTCCCAACTCTAGGATCAGACTTCGCTGATAGTAGGCCTCTCTGTTGGGACATTATGGATGACACTCTTCTAGTTTCAAGGTCGGGAGCCCTGGAAAATCCTACCTCGACGATAGTTACCAAGGGGATATTTCCTCCTGGTATGTCATCTCAAATGAAAAATGTGGTTCAATCCATCATCGTTGTGACAACCATCAGCATTTCCTTGTCAGTTGTCGGTCACACTCGAGTTTCGAGTGCATTTACATCTGTTACATCAACAAAAAACGCTTTCTCTTACATAATGTCATCGTTGGGCGTGTTAATGTGTTGGTTAGTTCTTAGCCAACGTCTCAGTCATGAAATGTTGTTGCGGGGAGCACTCCATCTCCTTACCAAGCCTTTTCTTGGGGAGTACCCCTCTCCAAGGCTAGTGGAATCCATTCCAAGGGATTTTGTAAGGGGGAAACCCCTTCCATGTCAGTCTACCCTTGTGCCAATATTTCTTCCTTTCAAATGGGGTCCAATGGAGGTAACCCCTATTTTCCTCTCGGGAACAATATGGGTGGATGTTTTCTTCTATTTAACTAGGGGCCACAAGGTTTTATCCCAAGATATGGTTCAATAGTAAACTCTTTCTGGAAACCTGGTTCTAGTTACAACCTAAGACCTTCTTTTCAGGTCGCTCATCAATCAATGGCATAACCTAGGTTACCGTTTCTAGAAACTTTGCATTTTCCAGATTTGTCCAAGTTGATGAATGATCCTATTTTTCATGACCCTAGTTTTCCTTCGATCCTGACCAAACTACCTTTGGAAATTCCAAAGTTTGAGGGTAAAAGTGGCGAGGATCCACACAACCACATGATGATGTTCCACTTGTGGTGCTTGTCCAACTCACTAAATGATGATTCGATTAGATTTTGTTTTTTACAACGTACTCTCACTGGAGGCGCTACCAAATGCTATATTTAAATCGAGAGGGGGAAGTATTCAATGTTCGATGATTTAGCCATGGTTTTCTTAAACCACTTTCAGCTCCTTGTCTGATACGATGTCGGGACATAATTTTTGGCTAATTTTGTACAAGACAATGCCATGCAGATTTTTTATCATATTAGGGAATGGAGGAGAAGAAAGAGATTGATTAAGGCTACAGTTCCACCAAAGTTCCTCCGCGAATGGTTCCTAAAATACCTACTCCCTTATATTTCAAAGGAAGTCGCAACTTCGAGAGTGTTTTCAAAGGAACAACCAATCTATTAGGTGCACTAGTTAGAGCTTATATACTGTCATTCTACCATGCTCTATGAGATTATGACAAATGTGTCGTGATCTAATCTCGACTTGGCAAAAACAAAGTCTAACCCACACACTAATGGTATAGTGGGTTATGCTCAAATGAAAGTCGCAGATCTGGCCACTAGCCAGATGAAAAGCTTTATATCCAACAACCTGCGACCGGTCGAGCCTTTGGCTGGACCACCCCTGCCACCTAGTCTTTCGATGTACATGTTGTGCAAATGAAGACTTCGAAGGGTCATCAACAACCGGGAGAGAAGAGAAAAGGAAAGGGTAAGAAAATGAAGGTGAATTTTCCTTGAAAACTTTGTGACGATGATCAACTTACACATCAGTTCCCACGAATGGAAGAAGCCCAACGGCTTATTAAATTGAATCAACAACAGTCACCTGCCATGTTCAAAAACCCTTTCCCAAAAGGGCAGAATTTGCAAGTTTTTTCTTCCAACTTCAACCAAAAAGGGGGCACTTCAAGTGCTCTTCGCTCTAGTGGATATCAAGGAATTGTAAACATGCTTAGCACTTCAAAGATAAAATATGTATATTTTTCGACTAGGCCTCAAAATTATGATAACCCAAAGTCGACTCAGAAAGTTATTTTTATTATCCTGTTTGGTTTTCATGGTTATAACTTGGTTAGTCTACCTAGAAAGTGTAACTTTTCTTCTTTGTTTCAAATTTTTCATGATCACATAAAGCACAAAGAAAAGAGCATACACAGAAATGAAAAGAATTTTTTCTATATTTCTAATTTACCAACATTTCACAAGGAACATGACAAAGAGAATATATAGATACAAAAGGTAGAAAACCATAAATACAAACATAAAAAATGAATTAAAATATTAACATAGTATAAAAGATATTTAAGAAATGAAAAGGGTTTCAAATTGAAAACAATACTCCAGACACACTAGAGTGGTTGTCTCAACCTAAAAATGATAACAAACAACATGATCCATAATTTATTTGATGCATGCATCGATACAGCTTTAGCATTTCGAACAATAGTGGGAGAGGGTATTCATAAATGATTTGATACCATGTTTGATAAACAAGGTATTTCCACACAAGTCTAGTGTATTAAGTGGTTACAACCTTCAAACATGGAAACACTCCATGGCCATGTAGTCAACATGACCACTTGAGGGAATATATTAATGCAAAAGTAAAATAATTTACATATGAGTTTCTCACAATTGATCATCAACAAATGACCATCCATGCTCTTTAAATAGATATCATGTAACAATCAGGTGGTAAGTCATGAATAGATTGTCATTAGGAGAATATGAATTGTCATCTTTTTATGTCTAAAACATATTGTGACCATTGGATTAGATAATTGCAATGCATACTGAAGAAACATAATTTACCTAAAGATGCATTAGACCAAGTTGATATTAACTTAATGGTAAGTGTCTAAATATTCTAACATAATCCATGTGCAATCTATAAAGAACCCAATTTGAGAAATTACATAGAACACTGATCCAATTAAAGAAATTGCAAATAACATTGTCCTAATTAGAGGGAGAGAGAATCCAAATGGAGAAAATATTGATATTGTGAATATGCTAAACCGAGTTGTGGAGAATTGAATTTGATCATATGAGATTTTGCTAACTGTCATTGTATTTTACATCTCATTGAACCATTTCGATTCTTCAAAGCTGTAAACAATGAGATAATTCCCAGCTAATTCTTCAATACAACTGTAGCCTTTCTGAGGGCCAGGTACGACTCAACATGTTCAGCGGAAAGGCTCCTTACGCGCTTGAACATTTCGATATCGGCATACCGAAGTTTGGTATCGGGATCCGTGTAGGAAGTGGCGAACCCCGTAATGTCACAATAAGTCTTGGCAGGATACATGGAGGGCGTAGACTGAATATTCACATAATTGGGCTCGCCCTCAGGATAAGAATCATAGTTCTCTGACTGAATTATCTGCTTTAAATTCTTCCACTGCTTCTTGTTTGAATGGTCACTGGGATACTTGACAGATGCCTTTACTTTCTTGAATGGCAGAACAGAGGGCAATAAAATATCGGCGTCCAACACCTCTTGCTCCATTCCACCATCGCGCAAAGGCAAATCAGAAGCCACAGAGGCTCGACTTTTATTATCACCGTGACGCGACGGGTTCTTGGATGAATCGAGCGTTACGTTGGTGGCCATTGCGTAACGTAAATTTTACAATTTGATTCATTTTATTTAATCAACATAATTTACTTTTAATTTATCTAAAGAAATAAAGGTTAGATTTATGAACATAATTAATATAAACTGAAATAAAGGTTATATTCATGAAGATGTACACGTGGCTGATTAATGCCGATAAGCAATTAGCTTGGAGTTATCGTGGCGCGGAAGGTGGAGCGAAAAGGCGTCCACGCACTCACTGCTGGTTAAAAGGCGGAGCGCATCGGTAAAAAACGCTAGTAAAAACGCATACGGGTTTGTAAAAGGGGAGTCGAAGGGTCCTGCCAGGTATCCATGGCGCCGCCCACTCACATACCAAAGCACACATGGTAAGGGAAGTGCGACTGCATTTCAGATAAAAGAAACTTAAATAAAAAACCTAAATGCAGTAAAAATGTACAGTAAAAAAACCTGAAAAAACCAAAGCATAATAAAAAAAACTTAAACACTGTAAAACATCATTGTTATGTTAATCATCTATTTTAATGACATAAGAAGATCTTTTGTTATGCAAGAAAGTTAATGTTTGAGATCACAGTTTTTTATTCATTGTGATTAATAAGAATAATAGACATCTTTTGTCATTGACGGAAGTTAATGTTTGAGATCAAGCATTTTGATGATTATAGAATCTAATTTGGTTTTTTTAGTTTAACAATTTTGTCATACATAATTTGAGAGTTAAATATTCAACTTTTTAATAGTGTTTAATTTAAGAATTAGATATTAAACTTTTATCTTCTTTAATTTGAAAATTAGATATTCAATTTTTAATTTTGTTGAGATGCAAAAGATTAATTGTAAATTTTGTGTTCATGCTTTCCAAATTTTAAATAAAAATATGTATTTAATTACTATGCACCTTGGTGTAACAATTTAATGTCTACATAAGCTGATAGGAGAGTTGGATTTTCAATTTTTTTAAGCTTAGACTAATTACAAATTGTTACAAATTGTGCAACTAGAGGATGAATATTGAAGTTTGTTGTTTACAATTTTTAAAAGAGGCATTTTAAAATGCACTTGACTTCTCTCATTGCAATAATTTGACCCCTACATATATTGGAATGAGGGTTAGATGTTCAACTTTAACTTCACTCACACTAAAATGTATCTTGCCTACTAACATAATACATTTTTTACTGTTTTTTTTCATTTTTTTATCCACTTGGCTTATTCATTTGAGGACGATATAGTGGAACCAACATCATTATTTTTATTACATCATTTGGAAAAGTTTAAGGGATTAGTTCTCTTTCATAATCCAAAATTATTTGATTCATGCATCCTCTTCACCCCATTAGTGACATTCAACTTGATAGATAAGTTATTATGTTGTCAACTTTTTAGTCATGAATAAATTTGTATCCACATCACACCCCTTAAAGGGTGAGGCCCACCCACTATGTTTGGTATTCTTCCAATTTTTAGCTCAAGAAATATTAACCATTGAGCAAGCTTCTTCAATATGTCCTCTCTTAACAAAAGTTGCTTTGCATTACTATTTTTTGGCAAAGTGAAAGGGTCTGGTTCTCTTTCCTAATCAAATTATTTGATTCATGCATCCTCTCCCCCATTAGGGACATTTAAGTTGCTAGATAAATGGTGATGTGTTCAACTTCTTAGTGATGACTGAATTTGTATCCACATCACATCCCCAGGCCCATCCCCTAGGATTTTTCATTGATGCATTCCACCCACTAGGTTTGGTATTGTTCCATTTTTAGCTTGAGAAATATTAACCATTGGGAAAGCTTCTTTCAAACACCCTCCCTTAAAAAAATTACACCTCCAGGTTATATTTCCATAATCAAATGGCTCGGTCCACTTAAAATTTCTGCAATATAAATTATCTTGATTCGAAGACCTTTATTAATGTTGAGTTATATGCAAATCCAATCCTTACATAGAACAAAACATGATTTTCCTCTGGGTTTAAATATCGCTAGATAAATTTACCAAAGGAGTTTCTTATAATCTTAGAAAATCTCACTAATATCAAGGTTAAGGAAATAAAAATTTAAAAACCTTGGACCACATGGCAAAAGCAAGTTGGTGTGGGTGCATAATTTGCACAATGAGAAGGGAATAACTCATAAACCTGTAAAAATCTTGGCCTTTTATCTAATAGACAGAATATAACAGAATAAAAACAAGTAGACATAACTGAACAGAGAGGAGCAAGTCCTTAAGATGAGGGAAAGAGAAGCATTAAGATAGAGAAAGATAAGCAAGTAATCAAATAAATAATTTATATTACATAGAAAATTTAAAATATATAATTAAAAACATTTATTTTTAATTGACATTTATTCATTTAATAAAAATTATATAGAAAATGATCAAAATCATTTAAATTTATAAATCAAAGATCATTTTATTAATGATAATCATTAATGAAAAATATTTTACATAACACTCTATAAAAATATTTTTTAAAATGTAAAAATTACTATAATAATATAAAATTATATTTTAAAATATAAAAAATATTATAATAATAATTATATTGTATAAGGATATAGTTTAAAGTATGGAAAATATCTTACATAATACTATATAAAAATATTTTTTTAAATATAAAAATTATTATAATAATATTTTATTTTAAAATATAAAAAATATTATAATAATATTTTTGTTGTAGAAGGATGTAATTTAAAGTGTTATAGTATAATTTTATTTTATTTTAATTGGAAATGAAATGCCTCTGGTTAATGTAATAGTTTAAAATATTAAAGAAAATAATAATAATGATGATCATATTAATAATACTACTGTAAGTTTTATATATAAAAAACCATCTAAACAAATCTTTGATAATTACATCCTTTGGTAATTTTGTATCATAATCATTGCTCAACAACTCTATTTTTTAAAAATTTACTCCGAAGTCTAATCTTCTTATTTAAAAAAGAAAACAAAGATTAATGAAAGGTCTTGTATACATTTTAAATATAGAGCATAAAATGCAAATAGTATTATGTGTTCTAAATGAGATTAACTCAAGTATCAATCAGTGTAAACTTCTGAATTATAGTAATGATTTACTAATTTGGTTATTAGTTTAATATTTTATTTTGATTTTTTTTATTTTAATGTGAAAATTTAAATAATATTTTTTATTATAATTAAAATAAATAAATTTAATTTAATTTTGTTAGCATATTATTGGATTTCAACATTAAATTTTTATTATCCAAGTGGTAATGATGTTCTTGGTAATATCGTCTGCATTAACACCTTTGCTTTGATATGTAATTTGATCGGTTGAAATTTTACACCGCCATCCATGGACCGCTTTCCCATCCCCTCGATCCTTCATCATCACCATTGTTGTCAACTATAGTGTAAATAACATCATTTCTCAATTATTTCACTATTTTGAGATCTCAACTATTGGAAGATTGTTGCAATAGTTGAAATGGGAGAGAAAATTCTAGAAGCATAGTTAAGGAGTCGATACATTTGAGAATAAGAATTTGAGTTATAGAAAGATGTGTAACATGTATCAAAGTGTTGAGGCTTATTTGTTGTGAGGTACTTCATGAACTACGTCACTGTCTCGTTTTTTCATTCCAAAAATGAATGTATTTTCATTTACAAGTGTAACATCCCTAGTTTTAATCCCTACAAATTATAATGTATTTGTATAAATGTGATTTAGTATAGTGAACCGATATGTTTTGGGTTAAAAACATGTATTGATTAATATGGATGAAGGTTGAACTATGTATTATGTACATTGAAACCATTAATAAAAATAATAATCATTAGATACAATACAAGAGGGACAATAACGATGGGGGATATGAATCCACAAGAGAGGGGGCTAAATGGGGGTCCAAGGGAAAACCCATGTCATTTTCCTAAGTTAATGTATCATCACCATCTAATCCTTCCTTTGAATTATTAGACACTCAATCAATGAATTCATATAAGAGGTTGGGTGAGGGAGTCAACTAACCTAGTTATGACAACATGGATTGAGTATAAACAAGCATGGGGGAAGTGTGATATTTAATAAAGCCCTCTGGGGAAGACTAGGAGTCAAGCAAGCATGGGAAAAAAAGGATATTCGATTAGGGAGAGAGGACAACTTTTTCATGTTGATTTTGGGAACCAAGAGGGGGTGTTGGGTGCTGGAAAGAGCACCATCCATGCTAGCCATGGAAAGATATCTTGTTGGGCTAAGATTTATGTTAAGAAAGAATGTTGTATTCATGTAATTAACATTTCATGTATACAAAATGGCTCAAGATCCTTGAGAAGGCTATTATGAGCACTCTTGGAACAACTGAGAGTTCCTTGATTCCCCAACTATGATATTCTTGGCAAACTAAGTGCATTGGAGTCTTGGAGGGAATTGGGAAGGCTCAATGGATAGAATGAAAGAGGATGGGGATCACCTTCCTTGGGTTGTGCAGGTTGAAGGGAAGAGAGTTAGTGGATTGGAACTGATGTTGTAGTAGAACCTGGGTATTAGGATGCTAAAAGTGGAGAGTGAACAAGAAAATAGGGCGAGACCTCCTTGTGGACTCATAGCCTCGTCTCGGGGGTGGCTTTCTATTGAGAGTAAAACAACAACAATCATATGGCTAGGAGGAACGTCCTTTGTTCACAGCAAGTTGGTTCAACTATTTAAAGATAGGTCTATGCTATATATATTATGTAAATTTCATTGTGTAAATGAATATTTGAATGTTGTTGAGTTTTTTAATTAGATGCATTCATGTTTTTTATTATGTTGTTAATTGCATGTGAATTTTATGATCTTGCTTCCCTATGATTAATTTATTTGCATTGGGGAATTTAATTTTGTATCCAGCATGCAAGGGTATTTTGCAATTGGTGTCAGAGCTTAAAATGGTAGTAATGGGACTCATCTTGATGGTTGGGTACATTAGAATTAGTATCAAATATTTTGGTATAGGCCAAATACCAACACACATTTAATAAATTTGTTGTTGTAGAGCATTGGCTTGTGTTGAATTTGTGGAAAATGATTAATTTCAGAGTGAAATTCCTTAATTCTTGGGGAACTATTCATGTGAGTTGAAAAAGGGATGTCAAATTGATAATTCCAAGGTTGAGTTTGGCCATGGGAACCTGAGTCCACATCTCCCATAGCGGTCGAAAAATATAAGAAATTTTTTGAAAAATTATGAAATTTTCGAAAATTATAAATTTTCGGGACTTTTGAAAAATTTCATACAAATGGTGACATGGACTGAAAAGGTCCATGGTGGTAGAAGGAAAGGGTAATATAATGGATTTAATATAATAAATTTCCAAATTCAAATTCAACTTGGAGACCAATGATCGAGATTCATCTATCAATGGATCCTTTCAGACTTCAGCAAAATTCGGTAAAGTAGGAACAAGTATAGTTCATAGAAAATCCCTAATTGCTGAAGAAGAAATTCGTAGTTTGGTAAAGTCCATCAGATTTATGGCTGATATTATATTGATACTAAGATAAATGGTCCAAAACCATCATGGAGTTGGACAAAAATTTCTAAGTCAAATGAGTTCAGTGATGTGAAGAAAAGTAGATTTTAAACCTTTTTGTGCAATCGTCGATGGACTTTTTTCCCGATGACCAGTGAACCTTTTCTGCAATCACCGATGGACTTTTTCCTCAATCATCGATGAAACTTTTCCCCAATCACCGATGGAATTTTTTTATGATTTCCAATGGACCTTTTTTTGGAGTGGCAATGGAATGTTTCCTTGATCACTAATAAACCTTTTCGGGGGTTGCCAAAAATGTAGACTTTAGAAGTTTTCATCGACCACTGATGAAGGGTTTTTAGTGATCTCCAAATAAGGAGAAAAGGAAATAAAATAAGAGGAGAAAGATGAGAAGAGAAGAAGCGAAAAAAATAAAGGAAGAGAATGAGAAAGAAAAGGAGGAGAAGAGAAGAAAGAGAAGGAAAGAGAAAGACAAAATAGACAATTTACAAAAAAAAATCTGGAGCCAAAAACTTGATTTGGCCATGATAGGAACAGTTTAACTCAAATTAATATGAAATTTAAGAGAAAAAAATAAAGGAAGAGAATGAGAAAGAAAAGGAGGAGAAGAGAAGAAAGAGAAGGAAAGGGAAAGACAAAATAGACAATTTACAAAAAAAAATCTGGAGCCAAAAACTTGATTTGGCCATGATAGGAACAGTTTAACTCAAATTAATATGAAATTGAAGGAGTGTTTCCATAGTAAATAAGGATATATGAATTCTAGTGAGGATCACTCATTAATTATGCTCCAATTCTCCAGAAAATGCAAATTAGTGACTTTTGAAGATCTGGGTCATGCTCAGTATCTAGGACACAATTAAAGATAATATATTTATAGTTTCCAAAAATCAGGAATGAAGATACATAGTTGGGATTTTGGAAAAATTCAAAAGGATTTTGAGTGGGAATGTCAAAACAGGGCAAAATCCAATATTCATGGACACTTTTCAGGGACTCTTAAAATATTTAGAGGAAAAATGATCTTGTATCTCCAATACAGTGAATTTTAATTAGTAAACATTTCATCTACTCATTAATCTAAACAACTTCGTATGAGGGACGTTTTTCTAGTTTTTCTCCATTTAGAAGATAACATGTTTTGACTAAAAACTTCAAGTTTAGAAAAAATGTAAAAGTACAAAGTCGTCAATTCCAAATTTATAAAAAAAATTGGTTGGAGCATCGGATTTTGAATCTCAAAGTTTATATTTATTCCTAATCATAAATCTTATTTGCACCCAATACAAAAAAATTATTGATTCTTGACTAATTGTCTTCCACAAGTGGCAAAAAATGGTCTCTCGGACATATTGCACTTGTGAAAACTAAGCACAATTGAGTAGAAATGACAAACTTTAGAAGGTTGTAAATTTTAGCTAAGGACTTGGAATGAGGAATGGGTATATCCATTGTAAAGGTAATTTAGAGGAAAACATAACATAAGGATTCAATTCTCTAAGGAAGAATCTAGTAATTTTATAAAGTTGCAGGGAAAAGGGAAACTAGACTTTGTGAACCATGCAATCGCTCAACGTGAAAGTTTTCCAAATAATGTCAATTTTGGAAAAACATTTCCAGATGTTAGAGATGTTGGATTACTAAGAGGGGGGGTGAATCAGTAATAGAGCAATTTAATCATTTTTAACCATATAATCCAAGTGTTATATCAATGAAGCATTATCATCCAATAAATGAAGAGTAAATAAGCAATGAACAAATGAACAAACACACACATACATAGTACACCCATGTTTTACATGGAAACCCAAATCTGGAGAAAACCACGAAATGATTTTTCTTATATGTCTTGAAGAATTATATTCATTGGAAGCACCAACTTCCTTTGTTTTCAAGCTGCAACTGTAA